>PNEQ01127241.1:6132-49667 GCA_003012365.1 Medauroidea extradentata | reverse complement strand
GGTAAAGTGAATACGCATAACGTGCGTATATGGGGTTCCGAACATCCTCATGCAATTTTGGAACACGAGAGGGATAGCCCAAAAGTCAACGTTTGGTGCGCCCTTATGCACAACAAAGTCATTGGGCCGTTCTTTTTTGCAGAGAGATCAATAACAGCGAATATCTACCTAGACATGTTGGAACTTTATGCAGCACCTCGGCTACAAGAGTTTCAGCCTTGGGTTGTGTTCCAACAGGATGGTGCACCACCACATTGGGGATTGAATGTCCGTGATTTCCTTAATGGAACATTTCCGGACCGTTGGATTGGACGTGATGGACCAACATCCTGGCCACCGAGATCACCTGATCTTACCCCCCTCGATTTTTTTCTTTGGGGATTTGTTAAAGATAAAGTGTATGCAACACGTGTACCTGATGTTAGGACATTGGCTCAACGCATAACAGAGGCTGTCGCTTCTGTTTCAGAAGATATGTTGAATAAAACGTGGCAAGAAATTGAATATCGCCTTGATGTTCTACGGGCCACCAACGGTGCACATGTAGAAGTTGCCTAATATGGCAAAAAAAACTTTATGGGTTGCACATAATATTCGTCCAAACCGCAATTTGCTAGCATTTGTAGTTTTATAGTTATGAATTTTTGTAATGAGGGAAAGACTTTATGGACACCCTGTATTACACGTGTCGGTTAGTAGCAACCTTGGCGCTCCTGCCTCACACACATAAACGCAACCTATCTAGGGAGCCTCTTAAGTAATTAGTAGATACATGCAAAATTCGCATTATCATTTGGTAGCAGACTAAACTTCACTTTCCTATACATAACAGAGCATAATCTGAGGTACAATTGGCCACGAACTTTTATGTGTTGTCATTTATGTGTGTTACGTCTTTACAGAGATTGGCCTTTCTACCATGTAAGCATTCTCCGCGGCAAGTCACGACAATATCGGCCAGCGGGAGACGCCGAACAGGCTTATAGTCACTTGAAGTCTAGTCAGCTGTCAGAAAATAACGCGAATTTTGCATGTCTCTAGTAATTAGTAGGGCTAGGAAAAATTCGCGAGTACAACGACCTGCATCCTAGAATCCAATGTCCTATGCATGCCCAAGCCCACTCTATTCGTTCATAGTCTGTTGTCTGAATGAGTAGCAGGTAATGGACACATGGTAGGGCTTCGGTATACACAGGATAATGGATTCCAGCATGTTGGTCGTTGAACTCGCGAAATATTCCTAGGCCTAGTAATTAGCCACACAACAAGCAACAATGGTTAGAGGATTATTTTGGCAGTAAAGGTTTCTGCCATTTCAAACTCTTTCTACTCATCCAGTCGGCCGCCTTGACCATCGCTCAAGAGCGTCGTTGCAATGACGTCAGTCGTGCCGGCCATGTTGGGAGTCTGAGGAACCGTTAGACGGTTAGTACAGTTTCCGGACCGCGACTGTGCCGTCCAGGGTCAGAGACAAGGCCGCGTTTACGTGCAGACTATCTACGCGGCAGCCTAACAGCTCTCACTACAAGTCAGCTCACACAACAAAATAAATAATTAATAGAGGCGGGAAAAATTCGCGGGTTCACTGACCTCTATCTAGACTACCCTCAAAGAATATCTGTGAGCTCAAGCAGACAGCAGCTGTTCATTGACACAGTTATATGTACGTTCAGTTAGTTACGTTGTTGTAATTGACTCAGCGACTTCCAGGAACTGTCATAAGAGTCGAGGGCCAGTTGCGAAAGTAACACGAACTTATAGTAGTTGCAATTATAGCTTGTTCCCAAAATAAAACGCGAATTTTTCACATCACTAATAATTAAATTAATAAACCAGTGACACCTGTGATTTTTGGCGAAAAGAATTTTGCTGCAACTTGTTTTACTATCTTATGTGAACATCTGCAGCTCTGCTTCATTGGCCAGTGATTGGATGTTTATAACTCTCATCATCGTCTTGGGATCTAACCGCAAAAGGTTTAGTTGGCGCAAAAAAATGTACATTTGTGTAGTTCCGAACTAGAATATTTGAGTCAACCATATATTTTACTGTCAAATGCAAGTACACTAAAAAAATGGGTTAACATAATCAGGCGTAATGAATTTGGTATTTTTCTCTGTAACAAAATATTTTCTTAGGTTATTTTGCCATATTCAAAAACAATTCTTTAAGCGCAATGGCATTTCTACAAGTGCCTTCTCAATTTCGTATGCGTTAAATAAGAACCACTCGCTGGCAAACAGTTGTTTTATTGCTGTTACCGAAGGCCTTTCACAGTACAGTCACAAAATAAATAAGTACTGTAATTCTGTGATATACGGGTTACTGTTATTGCGAGACTTCGTTGGGACTTTATTCACTACCTCGCATTAAACATGAGGCGGCGGCGACAGCAAGGCGTAACTAAACGCCAATAAACACAACTACGACGAGTACAGTGGTAGACGAGCCAGGATAGAGTCGTTAAGATCGCAGAAGACCTGCAGGCACAAAAAGAAATCGAGAGTTCACAACACAAGAGTTAAAAAGATTTTCAAATTATTTACTGTCAATCTGACAGGGAACCAATTGAAATACTCGTCTCTAACGACTGCAGTTTGTTAATGATACTTTCACGAAGTTGTATTATACTGTTTAGAAAATATTAATTTTAATTAAGGAATAGCTAAAGCAATGATTTCCTCGAAATAAATGTGAATATGACTTGAGTAACGACGGGAGCATATTAGTCCGGTTGGAGTGAATATACCAGAGATTTCAACCAAACGATTCTATGACAAATAATCACTTTTTTAAATCTTAGTTTTCAATTTATACAATTTTAAAAAAATGCAATCGTAACGCTGCCTGTCGCACACAAAAAAAATGTCACAAACTGTTCAAAATTTTAAACGGATAAATTATTACACACAGAAAATGTGTTTATTTTTTCTCATGTGGTGATTGTAATTATCAGTTTTTGACCGACAATACATAGGGACACCTGATTGTATGGTACCCTTAGGCCTCGATCCCTAGTTTAGCAGTGGTTTCGAAAGTATTTTTTGGAACGCAAATTAATACATATATCAAAAATTCCTTTGGCAGTTTTAACACTTATATATCAACGCTTTTGTATGAATTTTTCTGTTGCAATACACTAAATTGTTTTTTTTTTTTTTTTTTTTTTAATTTTTGCCCCCGAAATAGTACACATTTTGTTGTGAAAATAAGCCAAAATGAAGGAAAATAATTTTTTTTCTCGCAAACGGTACATTATTAAAAAAAAACGGTCTGGAAAAATTGTGTATCGTATGACTGTACACTGATTAAATTTTTTCAAAGCATTTGGTTATAAAATATTTGAGTTATTTGCAATTGTTTGAAATAAACGGGAGATCATGGCCTTAAATGCCTTACGTGCACTTCCGTACTTCTGCGGTCATGGTCAGTGATTCGAAGTTCTGCCTCTCTCGCGTCTTGGTGTTCAGCCTGCAAATCACCGACGTATGGTGTCTCAGTAACTGTATTCAGACTAGCAGTCAAATAAGTGACGCCTAAGCACGAAGACACGCTGCCAATTGCCATGAAGTACAGCTGCAGATATGGACGTAAGTCAATGAAACAAGCTGATGCAGGAATGTTTCCGTGAAAATTCAGCGTCTCTACTGATTGTCGCCAAAATATTTCTTCACCACTTTACATACACATCTGCAAATATGCTTCATGGATGTTGGCTGCGTTTTTTTGTGAAGAAGTTGTCTCTCATATGATTCTACCAACAGTGGCGAGTCGTGGTCGTGTTCCAAGGCAAGCAGTAGAAGATACGACTATATACACTTTGAGCAGGTAGGTGTGTTACTGGAGAATATGTTCCTCGCCTCTTACACGCTACTGGTTGTGGAATGTGTCTGTTTCTGCCAGTCAAATGGTTCTACAGGCAACTGAGATTTGTGTATAGTCATTGGCAATCACTAGAGACATGCAAAATTCGCGTTATCATTTGGTAGCAGACTAAACTGCACTTTCTTGTACATAACAGAGCATAATCTGCGATTCAATAGGTCACGAACTTTCATGTGTTGTCATTTACGTGTGTTACGTCTTTACAGAGATTGACCTCTCTACCGTGTAAGCATTCTCCGCGGCAAGTCACGACAATATCGGCCAGCGGGAGACGTCGGGCGCGCCAATAGTCACTTGGAGTCTAGTCAGCTGTCAGAAAATAACGCGAATTTTGCATGTCTCTACCAATCACCGCTTGCCCTAGAACACTTCACGCCTCGCCACTGTCTACCAATCAGAATAAAGTATCTGCGACTCCATACGTGCTGGTTGCTGTTAGAACCTCGAGTGCAGGAGAGCAAACAAGAACATACATCCCTGACCACGAAGAAGAAATACAGGTGAGTACATAAGACACTGAAACAAACTGCTGCAGAAATCTTTCCGCAAAAATCTGGTGTCCCTGGAAGTAAACTTACGACCGAAGAATAAACATTTACTTGTTTACGAAGCGACTGTCAGCTGTCGCAGCACATCATGAAAGCAAAGCGATAGAAAATGCAATTGAAATATAAAGGTGTTTCAGACATCAATTGAATGAAGATGAAAATGAGTTCGCAGTCTCCACTCTACGAAGGAAGAACAGGAGTGACAGTTGGCTAGCGCCAAATAGAGCCTGATGATCTAAAAAAAAAGAACAACTAAATAAATAACACACTATTTTTAAATCAACGACAGATAAATATGGACACAATATTATCAAGCTATAAACAAACTCATTCCGCTAATATTACCACATTCGTGAAAAGCCAGAGCCACAGGAAAGATATCAATAACACCTTGCTGACCTTCATGCTTACACCAAGCGTAACCGACCATGACTTTATACGATTGCCAATTGTTTCCACTAAGGCACCCTTCCGACCTTGTTTCCATCCTGTGACCTTTCTGTTACACCGGAAGAAATTAATATTTTTAATGTTTTATTTTTCTTTTTAGCACATATTTTTGTCTCTATCCGCTGGAATGTCCTTGGACCTCCAGGCACTCATTATGTCGACGGTTGAGAATTGCCGACTAACCCATTCGGCCAATAATTAATGTATAGATCAAGTATTGCAATCGTAAAATATCATTGTGCGCGGTGTACTGTTATCAATGTTTCTTCTAGCAACCAGTAAATAAGGTGTTTGGCTAACACTGTCTCAACAATAATTACGGACCTGAAAATTTCCCGTTTTCGTTTGGGCACTAACTAGAATGCTAGCAAATGTAAGTTCGAGTCACGTTCGCAATCGGCGTTTGACCTATTTTACACGTCATGAAAGTCGTCGAGCCAATAATAAAAACATAACTAAATGTCTCTCTTATCAAGTAGGGCCTGGTAATTTTCGCGAAAATATTTTTGCAGCCCTTTGTTTCAGTGCCTTACGTGCGCACCTGCATCTCTGCTTTGTGGTCAGTGATTGGATGCCTTAAGGCTTCTGCCTACCTCGGAGCGCGGCGGGAGCAAGGATAGGGTTTTACGTGTTAAACTAAATTCCGTGTAGCTCTGTCACCCTTTGAGATATCGCTTTCAGATAGGAACCATTTTCTGCATTGATAAGAGGAGAATACTGCGACGTAAACGAAAATGTGAAAATAATTTTATGAATACAGGGTTTCGAGTGTTTAATCGGCATGAAAACACTTATTTGCTCATAGTTTTCAGGGTATTGATATAACTTGCTAAAATATTCCGTAGCAGTGTGGGCCGTATCGTACTGAACAAAAAAGTTACTGGTGACATATATGTAGGTTTGAAAGTGACTGAGATATTTAGGAATATGATTTAACCTGTAACGCCCTATCCTTGCTGCCGCCGGAGCTCTGAGGTAGGCAGAGTCCTTAACATACAACGTCTAGAGGTTAAACCCGCAAATCACAGACTTGTTGTGTCACAGTTATCCATGTACTGATTGGCACAGTCAAGTGAATAATAACTCTGCACGAAAACATTCTGTCAATAGTCATGAAGTTGAGCTGCAGGTGTGCACGTAAGACACTGAAACAAAGTGGGGCAAAAATATTTTCGCGAAAACTACCGGGCCTTACTTATCACTGTGTCGGCGAGCAGCTAATGAACAACTGCTGTCTGCTGGAGAACAAGGGTTTTCTTGGAGGTTAGCCTACAGGTTAGGGAACCCGCGAATTTGTCACGTCTCTACCAATAGTAAACCAGATGTGTCCCATGAGGCAGGACACTCACTGAGAAGGTACTGGCGTCATTAGTAGACCCACTGGTGTTTGGTGGAAATAATTGTGCATCAACTGCTTCGGGATCAATTATTGGACGCTTTTAAGACCATGATACACATTTCTACTGCTTGCATGACGATTATTTTATTTTATTCGTAAACGAGAGCTGATATCAAAAAACAGCCGCACAGTTTTGTTGAAAATTGTTTTTGCTAAGTAGTCTAATTTTTTTAGTCAGAAAAATTATATAGATTTGGCTAATTAGTTCATTAATGGGAATTTCTTTGATTACATAAATAGCTGAAACAATAGTGTATTTTGCCTTGAAAAATTAGTTAACACAGTAACCACAGTTTCTAACAAAACTGTGCAACCGTTCTTCGATATTTGCTCTCGTTTAGAATTTAAACATTTATTATCGTAAAAGCAGTATAATTGATGGAACATGGCCGTAACTCTCAGCGTCTAGTAGATCAACCTGATAATCACAGGTGTGATTTGTCGCAGTAATCTAGTTCTGACTAGCACAGTGACGCCAATAACCATGAAGCACAGCTGCAGATGTACACATTAGCAGAGATGGTGGACAACTGCGAGTATGTTTTCTGCCAGCGTATTCTGCAAACCAGTGTATAGGCCGTTCACGATAAAGTGAGCACTGCATAAAGTTTTCTTTCAGCCGTTTTGCAACCATCTTCACTATTTTTAATATGAAAACTTTCACGTAGCTAAAAACTAGTGTAAACGTTTCAAAACTCTGAAAATTTAACATCTATTGATCCAATAAAACATATTTTTAATTAATTACAACATCTGCTGAGTGCTCAGTTTATAGTGAACAGTCTATAACGTCCCGCGTCTTATTGGCCGGCGGTTATGTGGCCCAGTCTAGGTGTTTACAGACGAATATCAGACGTTCAGTAATAGTTAGAGATGATGGTATATCGCGAAAATGTTTTGTGCCAAAATAGCCTGGAAAACACTGACACAACGTAGCTGTCTGCAGACCAATACCAGGCTTCCAATATTACAATATCGGGATTCTTATTGGCTCAGTCAAATAGGGCAACAGCTCCACGTACAAGCTTAAGCCAGTAATCTTCTGGTAAGCTGGACGTGTATTGAAATCCATCAAACAGTCAACTTTTCCCGCGATAAACCATCATCTCTAGTAATAGTGCACCAGAGGTGTCATTGGCCCAGTCAAATAGGGACTCTCAGTAACGAAATAAAAGCGTCAGAAATGAATTGATGCCTAGCAAACAGACAACTTTTCCCGCGATAGATCACCTTCTCTACACGTTAGGTATTGCAACAAAGTGGTGCGTAAATTCTTTTCGCTAAAATCTGGAGTTCCTAGAAATTTGACACGACGCTTTAAAACCGTAAGCAAGGTGCAGATAAACATAACAGCCCTTTGCATCTGAGTTAGGACGTATCTTTTATAAATAATTCGGCTAAAGTTCCGTCGAATGTACGGACCTACAGTAGTTGACGAGCAACGTTACGACAGGTTGAACTGCAACAGCAGAATATTTAGTCGTACAACAAGTAGCGACTTCGGTACTGGTATTATTTTAACGAACATTCCCCATCGCAAAGTCCAGTACGGTCACTTTCACAAGTTCTGCATGAATGGAGCCACCGTTCCAGAGAGTGAGAGAGTTCATTTGTTGTAACCCCTTCAGTCACCTGGTCCATGGTCATGGTCTAGTCGCACGCGAAAGAAAGTTGTGGCCAAAGATATATACGCAGCGCCTAACGCCTATAGGCAGGGACATGATTTTGTCGCGAAAATATTTTTGTCACAATTCGCTTCAGCGTCTCTCGTGCACACCTGCATATCTGCTTCATGTTTATTGGCAGCGTGTCTTTTTTCCAGACACGTCTCTCTTTTCACTGCACCAATCAGAATAAGATTATTATGACTCCGTAGTCTGTAATTTGCCAAGGCAAGTGAGAGTAAAACCATCCAATCACAGACGATGTAGCAGAGCTGCAGATGGGCACATAACGCATTGAAACTAAATGTTGCAAAAATCTTTTCGCCATAAAATCGCGGATCTGCCTATAAGGGCCGGTAGTTTTTGCGAAAATATTTTGCACCACTTTGTTTCTCAATGTCCTACGTTTATATTCGCAGCTAAGCTTCGTGATTATTGGCAGCGTGTGTTTATATAGAGGCGTCAGTTATTTGACTGTACCAATCGAAACAACGTTACTACGACTCCACACGTCTGTGACTAGCAGATGGAACCCCAGACGCCGAGAGTTTAAAAATTTACTGAGTCCCTAGCCATGCTGGATTTCGTTTAGTTTCTTCCCAATACAAAATGTTGAAAGATATATTTGGGAATTTTATAACAGGTGTTTAGCTAATTCTAGGGCTAAGAATATTTCGCGAGTTCTACGACCAACATGCTAGAATTCATTATCCTGTGTATACCGAAGCCCTGCCATTTGTCCATTACCTGCTACTCATTCAGACAGCAGACAATGAATGAATAGACGGGGCTTGAGTATGCACAGGACATTGGATTCTAGCATGAAGGTAATTGAACTCGCGAATTTTTCCTAGCCCTACTAATTACCTTACCTTTCACTGCGCACGTTGTATGAGACACGCTGGTGAGTTTTCAGCCCGGGGGGCAGGTTGGAACCTCAGAGGTGTAACTAGGCGAGGTGAAACTGTGCTGGTTCGCCACTGTCTTCTCGCAGGATGGTGAAGACGGGACAACACAATAGCCAGTCCTAACTTAACTGTTAATATTCCTCCCCGGCCGGGAATTTCACCCAACAGGACTCTTGGTCCACCGGCCAAAAGTTGTGACAACTTTTTTTTTTTTTTTTTTACTCAAAATATTTGGTAAAGTCGCAAGGCTTCCTCCTCGCCACTGCACCAAACACCCCCTCCCCCGGCCTCCCTTTAAATGTTAATTATTTAAGCAACCCAGAGTAACTTTCGTGAGACAGTTTTTGAGAGACTATTTTTTTAGACTACTTGGACGAACACAAATTTACACCCAGCCAGACCGGGAAATCGAACCCAGAACCCCTCGTACCGGCTGCTCAACCAACTGAGCTACGGAGAGTCTGAGCCAAGCGACGGAATATAATGCTATGTATTAACGTTTAGTTATGAAATTATTAATATTATCGCAAGCGGGGACGATTTTGGACACGTAGGGTGACTTTGGAATATAACAAAAAATTATATTTGTACATACATATGATAGTCCCGAATGATAAATGTCAACAATGAAATTTAATCAGTAGTTAGTTACTCACAACTGACAATAATGGAAAACATGATAGTATAAATGTTCCTCAAAGTCACCCCCGCTTACGTTGTACAAAATTTCAGATAATAATTGTCTATTATCGTGTGATAATGACTAACTAACTCCTAGTACCAATTTTGTCTGATGATACGTACCTAACCGTAAAATGAAACGTTTCTGTTAAGGGCGAGGTTCACCTCAGTTTTCAACGTCTTTTTTTATTTTTATATTTGTACCAGATAATTTTTTTCTTATTTTAGACATAAATTGTGATAATATCTTTCTCTTAGAAAATTGTTGTATCTCTCATAGCTTTTGCGTTATGAGTCGTAAATGTCAAAATTTGCACTTTACGGTTTTATGTACGCCACTAAAACTAACCGACGTACCAAACCGAAAAAATTCACAGTGTATAACAATGTCGTAGGCTATGCTTTGAACTATATAAAATATAAAATAAATACATTTTTGAATTTTTAAACAATAATTGAAGTTTTTAAATTTTCATTTCAAAATTTATAATTTTTTATTAAATACGAAATTTTTTTTTATTTTTTGTTTTTATATATGCCATTTCATAGTCTACAATATTGTTATACACTGTGAATTTTTTCGCTTTGGTATTACGCTTGGTTTTAGTGGCGTACATAAAACCGTCAAGTGCAAATTTTGAGGTTTACGACTCATTACGTGAAAACTATGAGAGATACATCAATTTTCTAAGAGGTAGATTTTGTCACAATTTATGTCTAAAGTAAGAAAAAAAATATCTAGTACAAATATACAAATAAAAAAAGACGTTGAAAACTGAGGTGCACCGCACCCTTATGACACCTTGCCGATATTTGGTCACGCCCTTAATTTATTAATCGGGAATAAATACGTTCAAGAAGGTGAGCTGAGAGGGTTTACGATCTATTAACATCGAGGCCTTAACAGTCGGTGAGGGAGAAGTAAAGAGACAACACCCATGCTCGAGCCGGGATTTCAGCCCAGGACTCCTCGCACCGTATACCGGCGCCTAACCGCCTAGTGTGGCCGGCTAGTAAGTTCAAGAAAGATGTGGCACAGCTGTGTCTGAGGTAGGCGCGTTAGTGCGCGTGCGTAACCAGACAGAAGAGTTGCACAGCAGGCTCGACTGTAGCAGTAGAACGTGAGAAACACGGTCATTAAACATTGCACCGCTAGTTAGTAACGCGACATCGCCAAGTGCTGCATCATCCGAGCGGAGTCGTGACTGTTGTTTGCGACTAGCCTGCGAAATATCCTCGCGTGATTCCCATGCCTCTAGACCGCGCGCGTCTTCCGTCGTCTACCGCACACGAGCCTATCGCAACACTTCTTTAAAAACGTTATAGTTGTCGCGCTCTATTTTTTAGTAACACTAAGGTTAATTCTACTACAGGTTAGAAAGAAATACGTTTTCTTATGGAGCTTGGCACAGGGAAAATTTCTGCCACTAGTTTCGCATTAATAGCTAAGAGACCAGATAAATAAGAAACCGTAGTAAAATTAAATTTATATAAACTTGGAAATTATATTAGTAATTTAATTTTAAAGTGAAAATAAACCGATTTAGCATTTTAAATTATCAACTTAATGTAACTTAAAATTCAGGAAAGCTCTGTGATTGGTAAGTTTGGTGCGCTAGCGATACCAGCGCTCAAGTGGCAGAAATTTTCCCCGTGCCAAACTTATAACATTGATCTTTCTAACCTGTAGTAGAATTAACCTTAGTAACACCTGATATTTTTCAACTATCTTGTTTCAGTGCCTAACGTGCGCATCTGCAAATCTGTTTCACGGTTATTGGCCACGTGACGCCTGTCATTTGACTGCGCCAACCTGTATGATGTTACTGCGACCCCACACGTCTGTGATTTGTCAGTAGAGGGTTAACAACATACAATCACTGACCATGAAGTAGAGCTGCAGATGTGCACGTAAGGCATTCAAACTAGCTGGTGCTGAATTATTTTCGCGAAAATCAGGTGTTTATGACAACTTTCTATATGTTCAATGTATTGTATATTTTTATGACATCGTGTCTAGTAGGATTGCGAGAAATGCGGAATATATATATGCAGGACATATGTATACATACATAAATAAATTTGTTTGTGTTATAATGATGATAAATTTTTTACGCATATATTTTGCCACGGAAATTTAATAATTGTGCAGTATTGGCAAGTTAATCGTTATATCACAATGAATGTTAAAGATACCAGTACACAATGTAGAACTTATGAGAAAATTCATTACAGGGGTCTATATACATAGCTATATTTTAAATGTCATGACTAGAGACAGGAAAATTTCGCGAATTCAATGACTCGCATGCTAGAATCAATCGTCTTATGTATACTCAAGCCCTGACTATTAGTTCATTGTCTGTTGTTCCAGTGAGTAGCAGCTAGTGAACCAATTGTCGGGGCTTGAGTAGACATAAGATGCAGGTCACTGAAGCCGTGAAATTTTCCTGTCCTTAGTCTTGACAAAATTCAAAGAAAAAAACAGCAATACACTGATTGACAGAGAACAGTATGTCAGGAAGGCCGTGAACGGTATAGTTTTCCCACATTAATGCAAAAATAAAAATAATAAAACTAAATAAATAACACAATTCTTAAAAAAAAAAAAAAAAAAAAAAAAACAGTGTTCAGTCATAAAGTTTTTAATTTGTATGTAAGTTTCCTACAAAAGTAAAGCATAGTCCGCGCCCTGTCGAATGCTCAGTAGGTTCCTCGAAGCCAATTAGCAAAAATAAAAAACAACCTTAGTATTTACCAACTCTCTGAGCAAAATATCCCTCTCGTAACGTATCTCAGAAAGACAATCGCTGGTGCCGAGATCTCGTACATTTAATTGTAGCGCAACAGATTAGGCCTACGCTTAACAAATGCATCATTCTGGGTAACTATTTGTTCATAAAGTTGGCTGATATCATTTACAGACGTGTTGTTTTGTAGTTTTTCTATATTGATCTACAAAAACATAATAGATAAACTGGTGTTTTTAGCGTTTATTAATCTATCACACACTGTTATGAAACCCGTAACTTATTTTAACATTGATGGTTAGATTTTTTTTCAAGCAGGTGTCGATATAGAAAGTTTCCTTTCGCAGTAACGGAACCCTGAGTGGGCCGGTCGGACAGCAAGATGGCTTCCCGTAGCCGCAGGTAAAGACGATAACCTGCAAGTGCCTTCCCAGGGCATGGAAAACTAGCTCGCGCTCAAATTTGCTGACTCTATTTTGAGACACCAGCTCGATTTTTTGTTTTCAAAAGTTTGTTTAGAAAGAGTTCATTGGTAGTGATGAGCCTGTAATTAAGAGTATACGCTGTTAACGGTAAAATAAGAACTTTTCATACCAAGGCCTAGGTTAAATTTAGATATCAGTTAGTTTCTATATTCCACCAACTGTTATGGCAAAATGCTTTTAAAAATGGAACTCGTATTCTGGGGACCCAGGTTCGGTACCTGGTAAGCAGTGGCGGCTCGTGGGTTGCTGTCAGATAGAGCTGCAGTTGCCGAGAGCTGTACAAGGCTATGCGCCTGTTAACTCTACAGCCACTGAAACGCTGATGTGCAGGTGCCCCTTACTACTGAGTGGTCACAAAACATCTAGTAGCCGGCAAATATTTCATGGTCGTTGGTCTACGGCGCGTTCATCAAAAGTGTACAGCCCCAACTGGCAACTACCCACGAGCCGTCACTGCTGGTAAGGTTAATCTGATCCGCGGTTTCACGAAATCACTCCGTGAAAATGCTGGGATGGTTTCTTTATGCAGGACATGATCTACCCACTTGATATTCCTAGATCTTGGGCAACTGAATCCGCCCCGTTAGAGGGCGTGGTAGATAACTAAGCACCGAGTTCTACAATTGAGATCTACACTTTTTGAAAGTCAATATAGAAATACTACAAAACAGCAATCCTTGATACTTATATTTGCCAACTTTATGAGCAAACATTTACCCGGAATGACGATTTTGTTAAGCGTGATCTCTTGCGCCGGAACATTCCCATTAAAATCAGTAGTTGCCGCACCTGCCTACCACGGTGGCTCGGGCTATACCTAAACTTTTCAGCCACTATCATATGTAGCCTGTATTGGAAGCTATCCTTGTAATAATACACTGTCGGTCATGACACTGCTATGTTCGGCTGCTGGCATGTACAACTACAGATCTTACCCAACTGGTTCATTTAAGGTTTTCTGCCGCCATTTGGTGTACCTTCCAAGGCAAGTTTATGGATGCGAGACTTGTGGTTAGAAGTAAGTTTTCACCACTAATTACTCACAAATGACATGCCAGCTGTGTTGCAGCACGTTACAGGAACATTTGTTGTCAAGTAATGACAAACTATTAATGGTAAACTAAGTGGGTTTTACGTTTCGTCGTCAGCGAGGTCATTAGAGACGGTGACACAGAACCTCAGATAATGACAGGAGCTGGGAGATGAACGGGCCAATGGCCTCTACTTCGGAAATTCCCAGAATTCATCTGGAGAAATTTCGGTAAACCATGGAAAGCCGAGATCAGGATGATCGGAGTCGGGTATCGAATCGAATCAGAGTCCTCCCGAATGCGAGGCCAGCTTGTTACCGTAGCAAGCTATTAATATTTCAAGCACTTTGTTCTCCAATAGAAGGCCAAGTTGTGGCAAAGTATGGAATATTAGTACAAAATGGTGATTTTTGTGGTTCCACTGACCTGTTGAATGTATTCCATTAAGAGTGCGCGGTAGGTAAATAAATGCCGAAATCATCAATTGATTTCTACGCTTTTTCGAAGCAAATATGGATAAAATATTCTATGACAATCCTAGATAATGGTATTTGCGAACTTTATGAGTAAATATTTATCCATAATTACTAATTCATTACGCGTGATCTTTTGCGCCGCAGTTAAATGCACGAGGTTCCGGCGTCAGAGATTGTGCCTCAGAAGTTCGTAACACAGGAAATAATTTTTTTTAAAACGTTGGCTAAAACTATTGTCTAAGATTGCTATTGTTTAATTTTCTCAAATTGCCTTCAAGAAACCTACAGTTATAGAATAATGCTTTTAGCGTTGAATTATGTACCACGCCCTCTTAAGAACCCGATTCACCTGGCGCTTGAACATTGTAGCAGTGTGTTAGGAGAAATTTCTTTTAAGAAATACAACAAAACGTGTGTTTGGTATCTTTATTCTTTATCCACGAAAAGAAAACACAATTAAAACTATGCTTCTCTTCTTTTAGTTTTCTATATATAGGGCTAGGAAAAATTCGCTAGTTCAATTACCTTCATGCTAGAATCCAATGTCCTATGCATACTCAAGCCCGGTCTATTTGCTCATTGTCTGCTGTCTGAATGAGTAGCAGGTAATGGACAAATGGTAGGGCTTCGGTATACACAGTATAATGGATTCTAGCATGTTGGTCGTTGAACTCGCAAAATATTGCTAGCCTTATCTATATATCATGCTTAGAAATATGGTTTCGGTGCACCTCAAAATGGTTAAAACTGTTTTTTTTTTTTCAGACTGCTGTCACGTAACAAATATCAAGTGGAATCGTAAAACAAAAATAGAGCAGCACGCGCTGAGATTTACTTCGCACAATCCGTAAATAAAAAAAGCAGGATCATCGATTAAATTGCCAGAAGAAAACAACCAAAACACTGCACGCCGTTTCCGCGCACGACCCAGTTTGACTCTTACCGCCTGCTTATTTCCGTACCTCAGACGCGGCACCTATATAGGGCTCTTAATTATCTCACACTTGGGTCCGGTAGTTATCGCAATAACATTTTCCCACCAACTTGTTTCAGTGTCTTACGTGCATTCCTGCAGGTCTGCTTCGTGGACAATGATTGGCTGTTTTAACTCTTTCAATAAGGGTCAAATATACCCTAGCTCAACTGCGAAAGTTACATAACTTGTAGGGACCCTAGTTCTTGGTGAAAATATTTCTGCACCAGTTTGTTTCAGTGGCTTATGTGCACTTCTGCAACTCTGATTCGTGTCAGTGACTGGAATGTTTTTAACTCTCGCTTGTCTTGACGTTTTACTGCATATCACAGACGTTTAGTATCGCACTAACCTTATATTCTGATTGGTGCAGTCAAACGTGAATCGTGCTTCGACGAAGACACTCTGCCAATAACAATGAATCAGGACTGCAGATGTGTACGTAAGGCATGCAGAAAAAGTTTCGCGAAAATTGTGGATTCATGTACACTAAAAATAATATTTTTCCTTCAGGGACTGGATTACACTATTTTTTTTAAGAGCGATGGTGCACCGAAATATTTAATTTACTGTATTTTCCCCCTTGGAAACATTACTGAAGACGTATCAACTTTTTTTTTTTTTTTTTTTTTTTTTTTTTTTTTTTTTTTTTTTTTTTTTTTTTTTTTTTTTTTTTTTTTTTTTTTTTTTTTTTTTTTTTTTTTTTTTTTTTTTTTTTTTTTTTTTTTTTTTTTTTTTTTTTTTTTTTTACATTTTATGCTGTAAATGTTAGACTACTGCACCTTTTTGCATTGCTAGATAATAAACTACTTCCATATCATCTGGCATTTGTTGGAAAATAAGAAATATTGTGTTATTACTTATATTCTAATAAACGTCAGACAATATGTAAGTAATTAATTATAATACTATAAGTGTAATATGGCCGTTCACCATCCCCCGTAACACCTTACTTCAGGACTGTCGAATTCATTCTATAGACTGAATTGATATTCGTCCCTTGCTTGATTTATTTGAAAGAGCTGCACATGCTGTGAACAATTTATTTCTATCAATGTAAAACGTCGAACAATTCTACAGCGAGACTGTTCCAGATAATTGCAAACGGGCACACATCTCGAAAATACTTTGTATCAATACGTGTTCCAAATGCAATTGTGTATTTCTCCTTCTGAGACTATACCATCTATTTTGACATCGCTAAGCTATTATTAGCCTAACTGCAGTTTAATAATACTACGACAGAAAATTTCCTGTTGGGTTCATTTATAGACATGACAGCTTGTAACGAAAACCAACTTTCAAACACACGCACAGATTTTTAAAGCTTACAGTAATAACCATTCATCGCTATAATTTCCTGACTTTACTCATGATAACTTAACATTCAAATAATTTGGTGGAAGTTAATTAAATTAAGACATTCGATTTCTCACAGTGTTATCAAATAACACATGCACAATAGCTCACTTTAAAATTATTTGAAGTACTGTCGCTTTAAAAGCTAAAAATTCTCGTGTTCGTATTAAAGGTGTTCGTTTGAAATTGATCAATAGTATGTTTTCATTGGACATATTGAAATAATTAAACTTCTTTATTACCTAACACAGTCTATAGTATCATCACATTGCTTGTGGTATTATCCGGTCTTTAGCAATGACAGAAGACAACTATTTTTCCTTTAATATTCGTAGGACTGATTTTATTCCAAAACACTCTTATCACGTCTCCACTTTCGTGACTGATAATGTCGATTATTCTACGTCTTAGGTGTATACCCACACATCACAAACGTTTAGTATCGAAATTTTATTGACGAGTGCAGTTTGGTAAAAAAAGTGTATTCTCACAAAATAATCAGCCAGTAACAAAAATTAATGGTAGGTCAGCACGAAATGCTAAAAACTTTTCCAGTTTACACAACGCTATTGTACCCTTTCATGTGGCCGTACGGTTTAAAAAAAACCTAACTAAAATTACTTTAAAAACATTGGGTTGTCATACCTCCATCCTGTTTGGTTCAAGTATACCACATAGAAGGAAGTCTTCCACTGAAAATCACACCGGACCCATTTCCAAAACTTAGGTGATGACTGCCAGCAGTTTGTTAAATGGTCCACAGAATCATACATACCAGTGTCCAACGAAAATTCCACTGTGTAACACAGTCTTTAACCCATTAAGACCTTGTAAGTTTCTGTACCAGTTGCGTGAGTTCGTTAGAACTGCAGTTGTGCGTAAGGCCTTAATTTCTTCCGGGTGTTTTGTCTGATTTATACAATTTGACTGCAGATCTGGTTTGCAAGTTGCTTCTGCCGCTAACACCATACATCAAACATGTACACTACGGTCAGAGAGAGTTATTTATTGTAGGGTAAGATGACTTTCTGTCAGGCTTGAATTAAGTAGTTATGTTCCTGATGTTACTTTTAGTTATTTGTTTGTTTCTGCTTGACTGGAAAAATAAAAATTCTAGTAATACTAGGGTTCAGGATAAGATATTAGAATGTTAATCTAATGCCTATAATGTATGTTATCTTTTTGGATCGTGCCTATTTAAATGTTTTTGAGATCAGATAATTGCCTTTTTGAAAGTCTTTCGTAGGAAATTCTCGCGATCTTATGCTGTTCTCTATAATACTAAAACAATATTAAATATTCAAGTACCTTAAGCATTGTCTTCCACTACACTTTATTTAAACGAGAGAAAAATATTCATTGCAGTTCTTTTTAGTGAAGTATCCTCATTTGGAGAGATGAATGCCTTCCGATATATCCTCCGTGTCTAGTAATACAAGAAGAATACTGTTGAACGTTTCTTATCCGTCTACAAATAGTAGGAACCGTGTTAAATATTCTTCATCAAATCTTACCACGCGCAACACTAAGGAGAACTACTCCAGAAGGCCTTGACTTAATGTTTATGAATAACAGTCCTTAGAGACATTAGAGATATACCCGTTATTTTAGTTCCTTCTCGGATTAAGTGAAAATGTTTTCAAAAAACCTTCAAACTGTAAGAAAAACACATTAAGCTTTTTCATCTGAACGTACTTTATTATATTTGAATTTCTTTAAAACTTAAATACAGTAATATAGCCTACTTCAGAATTACATTTTAACAGTCTTAAACACCAGCTCTTGTTCAAAATTAAACAATAGTAACATTTAATGGCATGCTCATAATTGCAGGGTTACTTTTTTCTATCGTTATTTTTTTTTTGTAAGAAACTACAGCCTGGCGGAAAACCTGCACGGACGCTCTACTCTCGATGCAGTGTTGCCAAGTGTCGGTAGGCCTACATATTATATACGACCATACATACAAGTAAAAAATCACGAAAATATTTGGTGACAAAGTAACCTCATTCAATCTAAGCAGCGGCTGAAACTTAACTCAAGAACGTTTTCCTGTACGGTTTTTCCGTGACTTGACATGACATCAGATAAATCACGGCCACCCTGGGAGAGGCTGTTAACAGAAGCACGAGTATTTTGCGTATTTATTCAAGGTCAGGTTGGACGTCAAGAACGTATACTCAACTGTCACTTCTGTGATTAGACGACAGATGTTCGCAGCTTTTACAAGCGCAAGCCAGTAATAAATATGGGAACAATTAATAGGGATATAACGTGCTATTCGCTTGTACGACTAGAAGACAGTGAGTAATTTACTGTCACCAGTCCGTTTATATGTCTCGCAGACATGCACCGCCTTTAAGAGGGCGTGGTACATAATTCAAAGCTAAAATCAATAATCTATAACTGTCAATTTATAGTAGCCAACTTGCGAAAATTTAACAATAGCAATCCTAGATAACAGTTTTAGCCAATGTTTTAAACAAAATTGTTTCCAGTGTTACGAACATCTTAGACACAATCTCTGACGCCGGAAACTCATGCTTTTAACTGCGGCGCAAGAGATCACGCGTAACTAATTAGTAATTGTGGACAAATATTTACTCATATAGTTGGCAAACACCATTATCTAGGATTGTTATTGAGTATTTTATCCATATTGGCTTCGAAAAAGCGTAGAAATCTATTGGTGTTTTCTGCGTTTATTTATCTACCACGCACTTTTAAGGTGGAGTGTTAGGTAATTTTATTGTATTTTCAGTTTTTGAGCCATATAAATTATTCCATTTATAAAATCAAAATTTTCTCTTCGACAAAGCATAGGATATATTACTGGCAAACTGCTTGACATAAATAAATGTAATAAAACAAATTGTGCCCTATAACTTTAATGCAGGTGACCTATTCCAATGATACATAACATGTAATGCACTGCAAACCTATTGTCAACACTTAAATAAAATAATTGTTTAATTTTTATAAGTTGATTTTACATATAATTATCTTTATTGTCAAGGTAGTGTGATACACAACCTACAAAACGTTGCTTAAAAACCAATACAGATTAAAAATATATATTTTACGTGCCTCCCGGATGAAACTAGTTACAATTTTTACTATCTATCAGAAGTTCTCCTTTCTGACTCTAAATTGATAAGTCCGACAGCTACAAAAATCCAACTATTTCGACAACCTTTTGAAAAAAGCGCCAAAATCTATTTTACAACTTCTACGCACAAACTATTCCACCGCGCCCTAGTGTGTGTGGCTGTTGTAGTTACACAGACCTGCCGCCTGAACGCTTTAGTAGTATCAACTAAAATGTCACTTCCGGCAAGAAATAAGGGTTTGGGCGTAGAAGGTGTAAAAGTTGCAGCCTGGTGTAGCCCTCCCTCATGGCGACGACGCCGGGTGTGCTGGAAGGAAAGAGCAGGAAGTGGTAAGAAGGGCAAGCTGTAGTCTCTGGACCGGAGCAGAGGAAGGTAGGGGAAGTGAGGGTCTAGTGGTAATATGGTAAGGGGAATGGGGGAAGAATGAGGTCGGCGCGCAGCCTACGGTACGCCCAGAGATGCCGTCGCCGCGCCGAAGAACAATGGGATGACGCAACGCCCAGGGCTGGCCCGGCCTGTCTCGCCGCCTCAGACGGCTACGTTTTTGACGGAGGTCTTAGCTGGTAAGAATGATCCTGGTAGGAGAGGGGGGTGGCTTAGAAATCGGGGGGCTTCCCCAGTGTTGTAACGAGTGTGGAGCCATTCAACACAATCGTCCCTCGCTTATTGCGTAGCGTAGCTCTTCCTGCGCGAGGATGGGAAGTTCGCCTTTTTCTAAGCACACTTATTTGTGGGCATCGCTAGGGAAAGGAATATTCTCCTACTCCAGTAACCTGCATTAGAGTCCAGTGTCCTATCCCGAGGTGGAATAATGGTCGGAATATTCGCCTCCCACCAAGGCGATTCGGGTTTGATACCCGGCTGGATCTGACTCCGGATTTTAGCACGTGGAAATCGTGCGGGCGATGCCGTTGGTCTATGGGTTTGCTCGGGGATCTCCCGTTATCCCCGCCACTTTATTCCGGTGCTGCTCCATACTCACCTCATGTCACTCATCACACCAGCGCTGAAGACCTCGATGTTAAGGGGCCCGCCTCGTTGCCATAAAATCACACTGCAGCGTGTTTGAAGAAAAGGTTTTACACCGAAACTAATTCACGTGTGTTCAAGCCGTTTCTCTACGAAAAGAACAAACACTTCAGACGACTGCTCTTAAGTACTTTCAAGACAACACACGTATTAGAAATCCCCTTTTAGGGCACGTCCAAATGGATTAAAACGGGGTTTTCAGGCTGCTATAGCGGAAAATATACTAGCCGAATACATGTGAAACCACTTAAGGGTAGTGCATTGTACTTTAGTAACGTGATTTCGTAAATAAAACAATAGGGTCACCACTTAAAGTCCCATAGGAAATTTGTTTTTTCGCGAAGACAGTACGCCTTAAGCGTAGAGGCGACGCACCGTTGTATGGCCCATACGACGTCGCCCTTAGCACCATACCTCACTCACACAAACACATGTGCCACGAGGCGGGCCCCTTAAGCGCTGATCAAAATCTCCCTCACTCTCACTCACTCCTATGCATTCTCAAGCCGCGTCTGTGTTTTCATTGTCTGCTGTTCCAGTGAGAAGCAGCTAACGGACAGAAGCTGGGGCTTGAGTACACACAGGACCTTGGATTATATCGTGCAGGTTACTGAATTCGCGAAATATTCTATTCCCTATCTCTACAGACCGGAAAAAAATTAACGGGTTGGTTGACGTGCAGGCTAGCCTCCAAATAGTATATCTGTGTTCTCAATAAGACAGTAGTTGCTCATTGTCTGTTCGCTGGCACAGTGCCGGTCCTGCATTTGGACGGCGTTATGTATCAATTAACTATGCGTACATTTTAAGGTAAAAACTTGTAAGTTTTTCGCGTTATAAATAGAGCCACGATTTTGTCGCGAAAAGATTTTTGCCCCACTTCGTTTCAGTGTCTCTCGTGCACATCGGCAGCTTTGCTTCATGGTTATTGGTAGCGTGTCTTTGTTCAGACACGTTTCTCATTTGACTGCACCAATCAGAATAAGATTATTGTGACTCCTTACGTCTGTAATTGGCCAAGGCAAGTGAGAGTAAAATTATCCAATTACGGGCGATGTAGCAGACCTGTAGACGTGCACATGACGCATCGAAACCAAATGTTGCAAAAATCTTTTCACCATAAAATCGTGGCTCTAGTTATTAATTCAATATTCATAACTACAGGATAGAGGAGGAAAATACTTTGTGTAGCGTAAGACCGTTTCAATGCGGAAAAGTATTCAGCAATTGGCGCATAGTCTACTGATGCATAACACCGTCCACTTAGAAACTTCTTTATTGCTCAGTTAGCGCTCTTTAGGAAGTGTCAACTTATAGCCAATTACGAAAGTCTCCCAAACTTACAGTTACTTTGAGTTCTAGCTTGTACCAATGACGCGAATTTTTCACCTATATGGTATCCTTACACAGCACGACAAAATCAACGCCTAAAACTGTTTTGCTACAGAAATATTCAATATTTTATATTTATTCCGAACACTTTCCAAATTTTAGACATTACCTCTGATTAAGTTTTGACGCATACAAATATCACTTATTGTTCTTTAGTGTTGACATGGTTAAATAAAAAATGTTACTATTTCGGGGACTTCATACAATTTTTTTCTTTTACTTATTTTGAAAATAATTTAAAAATGTTTCCATGAATGATACCAATGTGGTTATTATTGGGAACTGAAAAATTCACGCTAGGCCTATCCTTTGGACACAAGGTTGAATTCAAACGATTATTAATTCGTGCTATGTTCGTGATCGACTCTTGCCTTATTTGACACTTCCAGTTACGTTCCCCGCCTCATCCCACGAGATTGTAAGCCAGTGGAAGACGTCGAGGCAGCAAACAACTTGCAGTATAGTCTGTTGTCGGAAAATAACGCGGAGTTTGCAAGTCTATCACGTGGCAGCACCATGCCAGCAGCAGCTTCTATCTGGTCGCGTACACAGATGTTCTTGGAGGCTATCCTACAGGTCAGCGAAAACTCGAGGATTTTTTCCATCTCTGTCTATAAGTGGGGTTGACTGACCAAATCGCACCCGCAATACAATATCAACACAACTAAAAAATCTACATTTTTAAGTTAGGTTTGTAGTGAAACATAGGACAGTTTTATCTACCTAATGCAACACTAACATAACAAAGAAAAGTGTTCCAAAAATTAAATAAAAAGAATTTTCTTCAGCATCTTTGCCAAGAAACAGTAATAATTAGTGCCTAGACTAATATGTCTACTATTTATGCAGCATGGAGATAAACAGAATTTCTCTATGTACACATGAATTTAGTTTCACCTTTAGTATTGTCTCAGCGCTATCAAGGAGTTGTCAAATAAGTCAGCGGCCAATTGCGAAAGTGACACATCCTTGCAGTTGTTTAAATTCTAGCCTATACCTAAAAGAAAAAACTAATTTTACAGGTATTCAGGTAAATACTAATTAGAGTATATTTCAACAAAGAATAAACTGTCCATAGTTCACCAATCAATGTTAATGGCTATCTGTATAGTATGCTATGCTGTACTGAACGGACAGTGTGCCAGTGTATAGTTTCTCGGAGTTGACGTATATAGTGACAGTTATGGGGCGTACGAAGAAATACCAGTGAAGCAGTAGAATTTTACCAGGCACAGTATCCCAACTGAACAAGTGTACGTACATTCATTACTGTAGTTGCATAGACTCCTATTAACATCGTTGCTACTATTACTGCGTTCACTACGGGGGTTAGGCAATTTGTTCCTTGATAAACTATGCTTACTTCAACTTATATAGCCTACCATCACAATCTCGCTGGTGCAGAAATATTTTTATGAAGATAAGGTGTGTTTACTTATTTGGGTATTTACGTTTCTTATGCACTTACATAGCCTAACTTATGAACGTGGTGGTCGTCTTCCGCGGAAAATTAAACGCTTCACACATACGTTTTTCTGTGTAAGCACTGCCAGCTTCACGTTGCATGTGTGAAGTCTTACGTCGATACTATAGTGGTGTGTGTGCGCGTGCGTGTGTATATATATAAATTCAGTGTATGTGTGTGTGAAGAATCTCTGCTGTGAAATTGTACCTCTAATATTTTCATTTTCAAAGTGGACCCAACGGCAGTGATTAAGGTGACTTTCAACCCTGAAGATGCCTGCTGCAACGTTGTTACTTTCTACCTTTACGACGCGGGTCAGCCTCGAAAACAAAGATCTAAACATCAATTTGTTATAGATTCATTTCTAAAACCAATTTCTCTATAGGTTAGACTGCCAGTGTAATACATTCATTTGATAACCCTCCAAGGCATTCCGTTCCCAGTGTCACGTAGCATAAGCCACAGAGTTCGCCTGTAACTCTCGACCTACTAATTAACATTGAGTACAGTTCGTGTGTATAAAGAACACTTGAAAATACACAGAGAAAATACTACACAAACGTAGCTACTACATGGGCGCGTGTCTATCTTGAAGTGCCCTGCAACGGTTCTGAGAAAGATGATAAGATAAAGTGAACCTACTTTCCGTTTCCCAGGTTTCATTACCTGTGTCGTTGTCGAGAACGTTGACCCCTTCCGTTCCTTATCCAGAAACCGTTATACAAGGTACGAAGGAGAATCTACGTCTTATCAATGTTTCAATTTACTGTTGCTCTCAGGACTTCTTACTTCAAGAAATACAATCATGTTACTTGTGCAGACACTTCTACAAAACTTTCTAACTTATCAAGCATTTTTTAAACCAGTGAATATTACAACTAAACAAGTCAAAATGACTGTTAAAGTACGACGTAGATAACTTTACAAGAATCCATTACTACTGATACCTGATTTTTGTTTAAGGGTTTTATTGCCAGCTTGTTTAGTGTTTTACGTGCACATCTACAGTCAGAGGCGGACTCAGCATTGTGCCAGGGGAGCGATATACCTTAAAAAGTGTATATGCATACACTCCAAGCCAAAAGGGGGTTCCGGGGACCATCTCCTGGAAAATTTTGGATTTCGAAGTGCAAAAATGTTGCTATTTAAGGAGTTTCCAAACAAAAAAAATTGAAATACAAATGTAGAAAATTTCTATATTTATACAAATATATGATGTCTTATAAAGTTAACAGGGCTAGTAAAAAATAAAACTTTTAAACTTCTAAGTCTTCATACCTTCATATTTAAGTTTGCTCTTGAAACACATAATTAGTCCTTTAATTTTTATTAGTCACAAGCCAAATTTCACAACAATTTTAGAATATGGAAAATGTTATTTACATACATTACAAAAAAAAAATTATTAAAGGCAAAACTATCACCAAACAATTTACACTTTCAAAGATTTTTTGCGTTACAATTTTGTATTTAGTTGAAATACTGTGATTGTTCATTTTCGTTCGTCACCCCAATTACTCGAATTCATTCAGCTTTGCTTAATTTTACAGAAAGTACATATAACACATATTCAACATTTCTTTGTGAATGTTGACAAAAGCTAGTTCACAGAGTCTGGCCTCCCGCCCCCCCCCCTTCCCATTTTCAGTGGCGGATCTAACTAGAAGCAAAAAAAAAGTGGGCTTGAATTGATAAACTTGATGATATTTATATTTCTTTAAAATAAACTTTTCCGTACTTTAATAGCAAGTTTCGTGACTTGATTCATGTAAAAACAACATATATACAACAGCTCGATTTATTGCTGTCCATTCATTTTCATAAAATACACAATCCAACACCTTACTACAGGAAAAAAATTGCATAAACTGCAATATAATAGGCTACATCTGTACAAAAACCATTGCAAGAAATAAATTAGGAATTACGATTACGAGTAACGTTATACGAAATAAATAAGAAACAGGCTATTTTAAGGAATACGGGGGCAAACACAATTAAATGTAGGTGTGACAACATTACCTATGTTTGTTGTTAAAGAAATAATTAAATTAAAGTTGCGAAAAAATCACATCTGCGTTAATTTCAGTTGTTTAAGAATAACAGACTACCCTCGGCCTCATCGTCCGAACATAAAACCAAAGGCGACGGCATCACTGAGACCTCAAGGCTCGACTGGCCATGAAACAGAAAACGCCACTCTTTGTAACTTGAAAGCTGTAATACTACCGAATGCGGCCTGTAATATATTATTAGGATGCAGAAGGATTGGCTAGCACTCATAACAACATATTATCAAGCACCGCCATGCTGGCTACTTTTTTTTTTTTTTTTTATAAAATGTTTGATACAATGGCAAGGCTATCGCCTCACCACTGCACCAAACATTCCCCCCTTTAAGTGAGACTATGTCATATAATCCCCAGTGACTTTTTCTTCGTGTAAGTGACGTAATTGGACGTCGGCGTGTGTCAGACAGACAAGACGTACACAAGTAGGTGTGTTTCAGACAGACAAGACGTACACAAACACCCAGTCCTGAACCCGAGAAAGTGACTGTAAATGCCACCTCCCCGGCCGGGAATCGAACCCGGGACCCTTGACCCAGCAGCCAGGAGCGCTAACCACTGAGCCAAGTGGCCGGACCTTACTGTATTTCCAGTCTCCACATCAGATTGGAGTGTATGTCCCACTCTACGTATTCAAACACAACACGGCCAAGCCACAATCACTGTGCAGAGTAATCTTCAAAGAGGCTTCTAAATAAAACATTTTAGTATTTCCTCTATGAAGATTTACTTTTTTCATTGTCTTGGGAGAAGGGGGAAAGCATTTCTCCCCCCTTTTTATTTGACTCACTCTCTTGGCTTCTCACATGGTCTAGAGATAACAATATTAAACATTTTCGCAAGTATGCATGTTATCGGTAAATCATAATACTATACTTAACCTGAACACAGAAGTATCGCAACCTTGATGTTACACAGTTTTAACATTTTTCTTAAAGTCTAAAATCGTAACCACGGGAATCCTGTATTTAAAATCACAGCAGTGCGAATACCTTAATAATAACTATATTTCAGTTACTTTGTAAATGATTCTGAATACATTTTGGGTTCCTTTCCACAGAACTATAACACATTTAAAAATTAGAAATTACTGTTTAGCTTAAGATATTATCAAACAAACAAATATTAATAATTTATGCTTGTAAAGTAAAGTGTGCATACACCAATCAGATTCTTGATAGTCAATCATGGAAGTTACTAACTTTATACGTATATAATATTACGTTTTTTAAACTTTTCAATACGGACCCCAATATTTGTTGAAATTATTCCTGCACCAGTTGGTTTCAGTGCTTCATGTTCATACATGAAGGTGTGCTTCATAGCCAGTGATTATGTGTTCTTAACTCTGATTGGTACAGTCTAATGATAAACGTCTTTCTACAATGATACTTTGCCAATAACCATGAAGCACAGCTGCAGAAGTGGAGATAAGGTATTGAAACAAGCTGGCGCAAGAGTCACTTCTCTAAAATCAGATGTTGTAATGAACCGTATGATAGGATCTAATAAAAATATACCAAATCAGTTTAGGGCAATGCCTGGTAGTTTTCCAGTGATTTTGACAGTATTTTTATAAAAGCTACCTAATACTGATATCTAACTAAGAATCACTACATTTTTGACACAATCTGTATTAATTTGAGTCCTAATTTTTTCGTAGGCCTAACAATAAACCCCACAGTTTTTTTTTTATTTTTGGTATAGCAAATTTTGCCATGGAAATAAGCAAAAAATAAAAACATAAAATATTATTATTTTGCGAGTGAACTGTGTATTAATTTGCAAGAAAACACATTTGTGCATTAGACATACATAACTGCATATAGGCCTAGTGTAGATTTTTTTAAAAATCATTCTGTCAACAACCATTCGAGTTATTTTCACCGATGTGAAAAAAAAAAACTACGAAACATGGCCTTAAGCATGAGTTATTTATAAAGAGGATTAAATATATTACATGTAATGTGTGTTTTCCCGTGAAGATAATCGTATGTGAACGAAGAGTGAGAAATTGCATGTTCGCGTTAGTTTACGGCTCGGCATATGAAGTCTCTAATTATATGTGAAATAACATGTTTGAAAGCACGAGTGTGTTAAATGCGTACTGGAAACAGCGAGGTTATGTGCCACACTGCCTCTCTACTAAACTCAAGCAGTGACGTCGACGCCAGCTGATCAATTAAGATAGCAACGCTTCGCCAAGCACTATCGCGATGAATTATGTAAATCAGCTGGATTACCGCGGTGCGGGCCGGGTGCCGCATTCCTGAACAGGCGTAACGAACGCAGCCAACCTCGCCGATAAATAACCGACAAATTATACACGTTGTTTCCGCCGTGTCTTCCACTCGGTTCCGGCGTCATGCGCTGAAATTACAGTCCTCGCGCCCTATTTCCCCCCCCCCCCCAGACGTGCGTTGCTTCATTTGTTTATTTCGGTTGCGAGAATAACTGCCACGGCTAAGGTTATTTCTACTCCTGGTTAGAAATATCAATGTTGTTAGTTTGGCAAGGGACTATTTCTGCCTATTGTTGCGCTGATATCTGAAGAGGTGTAAACTGAACAATCGCAGATCTTTCGTGATAGTTGATAATTTAAAAGCCGAAAATGGTTTTCTTTTTACTTCAAAATATAATTTCATCGCACCTCTAGATCAATAGGTGTACAACCAAAAAAAAAAAAAAAATAATCCAAGATAATGGCATTAGAAGTTTTAGTGGAAAAATAAATTTGGGTGTCAAAAAACTTCCATTGTAACCATTAAAACACTTTTCATATTGGAATATTCATAATTAACAGTTGCCAATACTGTTATATTATGATAATTGTAGGTATTATTTTCGCCATAATAAAAAGAAAAATTAATAACTATGATTAGGAAAGAACTAATAAAATACAGCTACCCTGTACGCTAAATAAGAGATAGAATTACCATCACAAAGACCACTGAAAGCTGCATTACAATAGTGGCCTAGCTACAAATTTGATCTGGAGGTGCGACATGACTTGTCGCTTTGCCAAGCGTAATTAAAATTAATTTCGCTATGCTTTTTTTTATTTGACCCATTAGCGATAGCAGCGAAACTAACGGCAAAACCTTTCCCTGTGTCCAACTCTACCATAATAAGAAAAAATCCCTTATAACCTGTAGTGGAATTAACCTTAGCCATGTCCGTCTCTTGTAGAAGGTAGGAGTCCTTAGAGGCGAGATGAGATTGTTTTATTGCCCTTTAAGGGAGTTCAAGTGCGATAAAATCATAATTTAATATTTCTATGAAATACTGTTAGTTTTGCAGACGATACTTGTGAGTACAGTTTACTCTTGCAAAACAATTTTAGATCTCATAGTTTTCTCATAACGGTGCGTTAAAGTCACAATTTGCATGTTACGCTGCCATGCAAGTAGCGAAAGCTAATTGATCTACTTAAATTAAATTATTCACTGTGAACTTACATCCCATGAGTTCGGCAATAAAACATTTTAAAACCTACAACGAAATATTTTGGATTTTTTAAAAAGATCGCAAAAGTACAGAAAAAAATTGCCAATTCAAAATTTTTTTTAATATAAAAATTGTTTATGGGATATTTTCTGAATGCTTTATTACGTAGCCCATGGCATGTTATTTCACCGTGAATGGTTTCACTTAGCGTAAGTAAATTGGTTTCCACTACTTGCATTGCAGCAGAACATGCACATTTTGACTTTGACGCACCGTTATGAGAAAACTATGGGAACTATAATTGTTTCGTGAGAGGAAACTGCACTCACATGTATCGTCTACAAAACTAACAATATTTCATGTAAATATAGAATTATGATTTTATCTCACTTGAACACCCTTAACAGTCCTATACAGCAGGGGCTAGATGCCGGGTCTGAGGTACGGAAACACGGGAGCGATCAGAGCTAGACTGGTACGTGCGCCGACAACCGCGTAGCCCATATGTGCGGGGCGTGGAAACCGCGTGCAGTGATTCGACCGTTGGTTTTTTACTATGAAACTTGAAACGGTGACCTTACTTCTTTATTTACGGGAAGTGCGTAGTAAACTCTAGCGCGTGTTTAAATACAGTCATTTGGGGTAACTTTGTACCGGTCAGGACAACTTTGTGCCACCAACATAGTTTAAATTCTATTTCGGAATTTAAAAATACAGCTGTTTTCTAGATAAATGAATTTGTTAATCTTGAAGTTTGCATAGTGATTGAATACCACAATGCTATTATATAAAATAAAATGCTTGGTACAATGTTACCCCAAAATGGTGCAAAGTTACCCCAAATTACTGTATTCTTGTTTTACGATTACGGTAGTATTTTTTAAGTGGCAGCAGTCTAAAAAACGGTTTTTAGCTATTTTAGGTGCCCCGGAACCATGTTTCTAAGCATTATATCTGGAAAACGAAATCAGAGAAGTATAGTATTGAACATGTTTTCTTTTCGTATATACAGATTTCGAACACACGTTTAGTAGTATTTATTCTAAAAATTAAACTTAAAACACTCAGCAACAATGTTCATGCACCAGCTAATTAGGAGTCGATGCGGGTGAAGTGAGGCGAGGAACAGCACAACATGCATGTCCGAGCCGGGATTCGAACCCAGAGCCTCTGGTATCGTAGACCGACGCCTAACTGTCTACGCTACGAAGGCCGACCGATATTCTTAGGTGTGATAACCCTACCAGCAAGGGTCGTTGTTTAGTTCTTCCACAGCCTGCGACCGGAAACATTCACGAAATCATTAACCTGTTAGCAAGCCTACAAAGATATATGTATAATCGAGCAAACAACAGCTGCTAATTGGCTGCTCGATGACACAGTGATAGCACATGATTGGGCCTGCATTTAGCTGCTTCTTCGTCATTGGTTCAGCGTCCTCCAGAAAGTGTCAAATCAGTTCAGACAAGATTATTTAGTGAATAGCCAAAAAACCAAAGTTACACCGAAGTGCGCGTTAATATACCGCCAAACATCAAAATCCAGTTTCAATCACGACAAAAAACGAAATTACCCTAAACTCTGTATTTATTTATAAAACCTTCATTATTTCCAATAAAAAAACTTTACTTTTTAATGTACTGATTGAAGAAAGTAGGTACATGTTGTCGAAAAATTTCAAATTTGCTCTGGAATAATTTACAATCCCTAAAACATATTAGGCCTGCGGTGTTTATTTTCGGTTATGTTAGCAGTGTTTTCCGTCGACTGCTCCTCTTATGTCTGTGTTCGTTCGTAACATTTTGGTAGTCATTCCATCTTGTCCTTAGTGTCTCCCCGTTTCTCAGCTTTAGGGTATCAATACAGCTGACCTTGACTTGGTTCTCGTCGGGTAAAATGCTTACTATCAGATACACAGCTTCCTAAAAGTTACGCGTCACAATTTAACATGTATATCTGGTTAAGTAAACCTTTTTACTAGCCATAAATATGGTTTGCAAATTGAAAAAAAAAATCACGCTGAACTCTAAAATTGTAAAAAAAAAAAAAAACCGTCCTAAAAATAAAACTATAAAATCTCGTCCCTACAACTAAGTGCCACAAGCGAACGTTACACGAACTTTGATTTATTTATAGCTTGTGCCCAAAAGTATGTCCTTAAGGGGTATTGATCCCTACCACCTTGGATTTATCTGTTTCTTCTCAATAACTTCTGTTCCAGTCGATGTATCAAAATTTTTGTCACGACAAGGCATATATACAAACTTAATCGATTTTCTGTAATTGCTGGAACCATAATATTTTCATTATTTTCCAACGGGAAACAGCCGAAAAGGAAAGATTGCTTTATTTACGGGAGCGACTGCAGAGGCCGCAACATTAACAGAAACAAATCCATATGGATTCCAAAAAGTGAATGAAACAATAAACTACGCCTTGTCAGCGTGAAAAAGTAAAATAATGTGTATATGCCCTGATTTACAAAAAAAAAACGTAAAAAAGATCTGACAGGGATCAATCCCCCTTGAGAACATATTACCGTGGTTTACCAGTCTGCCTTACGTACATACGTCTGAGGACAGCGTTCGCCAGTAGCGATATTAAAGAGACGCAGCGATGCCGCATCTAAATCCGAGGCCGTCTACTTCAAACGGCTACGCTTTTGTTTAAACGTCTACTTCAAACGGCTACGCTTTTGTTTAAACGATTCGGAACTTCTGTCGATGTTTCCTGTCATTGTTTACTCCCGCACACTGGAACACCTCAAGGATGTGGGTTCCGGGATACACGAATTGTTGAAGGAACAGCCACGTGATCCGAATTCTACAACAATATTAACTGTATGATTTCATGTTTTTTTTTTTATTCCAGCACTGAAACTGACATATAACTTACTGCAACTTACAAAATCAGCGCTATATTGTTGTATTTGTTTACTGTGATTTTGCGTGTCCTAGAATTCATTTATGGCCTTGATAGAGGCGAACGAGGGAAAATGTGAAGGGTCGACTACTCTCCCAGTTCCAGTCATTGTACCAATATGTGTGTCACCGTCTCTAGCGAACTCGCTGTCGACGAGACTGTAACGTGTCACGTATCCGTGTATGTTTGACAGTCTTATTTCGTAATTTGCGTGTCCTCATTTGGTTAGTGAGTGAGAGATATTGGTCAGCGCTTAGGGGCGCCGCATACCGCAATTTTCATCAAAATTTTTTTATTTTTTACTTGTACAAGATATTTTTTTCTTAGTTTAGACACAAAATATGACTAAATTTGGCTCTTATGAAAATCTTTTATCTCTCATAGTTTTCGCGTAATTGCTTGTTAAAGTCATATTTTGTAAATTTCCGTTTTAAGGACCACACTAAAACCAACACATATACCAAACTAAAAAAAAAATCACAGTGGATAAAGACATCGCAGACTACAATGAGGTTCCGACCTTGGCTGAAGTTTGTTTTCTTTTCGTACGTTGGCACAATGGGCGCACGTGGAATATATTCGTAGAAAAAAACCTGTTTACGAACACATTGCAACGCATTTGAAGCGTGATGTAGGCGGCCGCCTCAACATCGAGGTCTTAAGCGCTGGTGAAGGGTGACATGAAGTGAGTAAGCAGCAGCGTACTGTAAAACATTTTCGTGAATTTACTGGAAATTTTACGGAAACGTGTGTTTAATTAACGGAAACATTATTTCGTAACACGGTTATACATAATTGCGTTTCAGTAATTTAACATATGTAAAATTGCGAGAAGATACTAAATAAATAACCGAACGCATTATTATGCCTGCATCCTAAAGAAGTCACATAAATATGCGAGTTTCTATAAGTGGAGCTAGTTGCCTTTCGTAAATTAACGGACACTCCTGGGAAATTTTTTACCAGCACTTCTCCGTAAAACAACGAAAATTATTTTTAACAGTGCCACCTAATGTTTGTGAGAGTTTTTAGCAACTGTTGTTTAGTACTCTTTAGTAACATACTAAAAATTCCACTGGCATTCAGTACCACTTGAAATACTCTCGTGTACACCGCTATAAACTTTAGCGGAAATGTGCCTTTAATAAACGGAAATAGTGTCCGTAAAAGTAAAATACGGAAATGTCTATAGTAAATATACACTACGATATCATACGTAATATATCCATAAGTCTGCTGCGGACACTTGCACGGAAAAAATAAAAAAAATTATGGGTTAGACAGATGTAAATATTACGGGTATATTTTAATAACATCACCGCGGTAAATCTAACAAATCTGTAGAAATGCAATTGTAAAATTATAGACATGTAAATATGGCTCAGTTCCGTGTGATGAAACTGTTTTACGGAAACTTATGTTGGATTAAGAACTAAGTTTCCGTGAATTCACGGAGGTATCCGGAGAAATTTTTACCGTAAATTCCGTAAATCGACGGAGAAATATTTTTACAGTGTGCCGGAATGAAATGGCGGGGAAACGGGAGATCCCCGAGAAAACCCGCCGACCAACGGCATCGCCCGGCACAATTCCCACGTGCGAAAATCCTGGGACCGACCCCGCCGGGAATCGAACCCTCATCGCCTTGGTGGGAGGCGAATGGTCAAACCATTTGGCTACCGCAGCCCCCTCATTTGGTTAGGCTAACTCTGATTCTGGCATGCCACACTGAACGTCTGTCATTCGTCTGCACTTATGACGTCACCCCGTCATTGCAGACCTGCCAAATTCGTATTATTTTCCGCCAACAGACTAGACTACAAACAGCTGTACGCTCGTTCGACATCTCCTGTTGGGCGACAGAGTTGTGATTTGCCACTAAAAAAGCTCCTGTTGAATAATTTAAAGTTCTACAGTAGTAAGACCAACCTCATTTACGGGGGAGTGTTAAGACAATGTTATTGTATTGTCAGTTTTTGAGCCACAGAGACCTGAAAAATTCACGGGTTCAACGACGTGTAGGCTAACTTGGAGGCTAGCCTATACGTCGTTGAACCTGTACTCAAGCAGACAATAAGTTGCTCGCTGTCACGGTGAAACAACACTATTTGGCCTCCACCTACTTGCTTCTTTATTATTGGCTCAACACTCTCCAGGAGAAGTCAAATAAACCAAGAGCAAATTGAAGAAGTCACAAGAACAAATACTTGCCCGAATTATTGCTTGTGTCCAAAAGAAAACGCGATTTTTTCAGGTCCATAGTAATAAATATAACATTAATTCAAATTTTACTATCCAAATGTTCCTTTCGACAAAGCATAGGACATATTCTTGGTAAACTGATCGACATAAATAATAATGGAATCTTTCATTTATTTGTCGTTCAGAATCATTGCAAGAGAATTCTTGAAAGTTAATCTATAATTCATTTCTTGCAGCACATGAAATTACAAACATATATGTGATTTACAGTGTAATTACTTTCTCTGAATAATATTCTTGATTTAAAATTACACCGTATGGAACAAACCAAATACACACTTCAATCCTAGAAGCAATTAAAATGCTTTATTACTCGAGGAGTACGCTGTAATTGTAAATGGGACGCTAGCTAGCAAGGTAATCGACGCAAGTAATGAAAGACGAGTGGGAAAGCGGTGGTTCTTATACAACCTCGACCGCCTTATGACGGCGCTGGGTCGAGTCACCGCTGGAACGTCACAATGGAACATTCGAGTCCGTTACACAAGCCCTCTCATTATCCTGCCCACACCTCGAGGGTAGTTGGCAGCCTTGTCCTGCGTCGTTGACAGGAATTTTCTCCGTGCCATCTGTTCGTACTCAGTACTCAGTAGTATACATCGTTCGGGAAAAAGTGAGCGCTAAAGATGTAACCTTTGAAAAATATCACTATCCTTAATATTGCATGGTTGGCAGTGATTTACCTAATGTAGTTCCGTGTATTTCCCTATTTAAATACATTACTGAAATAAATTCAATTGCAATCGACAGATCTGAATTTTATATAATTAATAAACTTTTTAAAATCAAAGTAAGTTATGTTACACGCGCAAACATTAAGCGTCGTGTCCAGTTGGGTTAGACATTTCCCGTCGTTAGCCGTTACGCGCGGGAAGATACGAACTGGCTGAAAATAGAACATTAGCAGGGATTATTCAGTGCTCACTTTATCCCTAACCGCCTATACAAGGACATATTTATCATAAAATCATGATTGTACAATGTAATATCGTGCAAACTAACTCGATTGTGTCGAGTACATGTGTGTAAGTGTAAAAAAATATCCTAGTTGCCGAGGTATTTAACCTTGAAAATGATAATAAAATGAGTATCATATGAGGAGGCTTCTCCAGGGTCAGGCTATCAAACCCCGAATTGCAAACTTACTTCTGGGAGCTCGTAGGCACCTGCTTGCCCCAGAGGATGACATGGAATGTGGTCTACAGTGTAAAGACGCCGGAATGAGTGAGCGGGAGAAACGCGTGGTCCCCGAAAAAAGCCGCCGACCAGCGGCATCGTACGGCACGATTCCCAAGTGAGAAAATCCAGGGACCGACCCCGCCGGATCACCTTGGTGGGAGGCAAGTGCTTTAGCAACTGCGCCATCATAGGTCCCTATACCTTGACATTTATTGACTGGCCTAAATGTTCAAACTTCCTGTCTTTGTGAACAGACGTCTCTCATTTGACTACACCAATCAGAACAAGATCTCTGATTCGCGGGTAGAACCCTCTCAGTGGGCAATGAAGCAGAGCTGCAGACGTGCATGCAAGGCATTAAGGGTGTTCAAGTGCGATAAAATCATAACTTTATATTTTTATGAAACATTGTTAGTTTTGTAGACGATACTTGCGAGTACATTTTACTCTTCAGAAACAATTTTACCTAACATAGTTTTCTCATAACGAGGTGTCAAAGTCAAAATTTGTATATTCTGCTGTCATGCAAATAGTGAAAAGCAACTGACCTATTTAAACAAAATAATTCACTGTCAACTTATATCCCATGAGCTATGCAATAAAACATTTAAAAAGCCGCAACGTAATATTTTTGAATTAAAAAAAAATATCAAAAGTACATTGAAAAGTTGCAAATTCAGCAATTTTTTTTTAAATACAAAAACCGTTCACGGGATTTTTTTTTTCAAATGTTTTATTATGTAGCCCATAGTATGAAATTTTGCTGTGAATTATTTCACTACATACGTCGATCGGTTTTCACTATTTGCATGGCAGCAGAACATGTAAATTTTTACTTTGTCGCACCGTTACGAGAAAACTACGCCAGCTAAAATTGTTTCGTGGGTGGAAACCACACTCACAAGTATCGTCTACAAAACTAACACTATTACATAAAAACATAAAATTACGGCTTTATCGCACTTGAACACCCTTAAAACAATTGGTGCTAAATTCTTTTCGCCAAAAATAAGTGGCTCTTTATACGTACAGTGGAGATATTTTGTTTCACGCAGATCTGGAGCGTACGATCCATTCAAAGTTCAGTGTGTCAAGTTATTCAGTGGCGGCTCGAGGGTTGTTGACAGGTAAAGCACAAGGTGTTGAGAACTGTTAGGTATGATGTCGAGCGGGCAACTGGAATAGACAATCGTCAATAAAATCTAAACTACTCATCAAAATTCGATGATATTTCTTTGCCGGGTAGATATTTTCCAGCGGACGTTTATTTATATAGCACTATGCGGTGCGATGCTTTACTTTCGAGTAAAATATTGAGAAATAATTTTAGAATAATAAGGGCTTGAAACCATAAAACGTACAAAAATGTAACACTGTAGTTTTTATAATTTTAATATGATAATATCCAGGCGTCTACAAAAACAGAATGTAAAAAAACCTCGCGTTTTTGTCTGAAAATATTTTTAACATTGGTAAACCTCTCGCGCAGAGATATTCGGATAGTAAAATTATATTCAAATCAAAACGAATTTTTTATCCGGTTACTATAGAGGCCTAGATATTTAAAAAATTCAATTTTTTATTCGAATGTACAGCATGCCGCTTAGTGCTACATAAATAAACGTCCGCTAATAAAATTTCTAGTCGGCAAAGAAATCTCATCGAATTCTGATGAGTAGTTCGGATTTTATTGCCGATTGAGTGTTCGACAACACTATACAGTTCTCTGCAACTTGCGCCCTACCTGCCAACAACCTATGAGCCGCTACTGAAAGAAATGTTTTTAAAGGGTCTGTTAAAAAAAACTGCTCAGCCTAGCGTGAACGAGCTATACTCCGTACTTTCTTCGCGGCTTTTATCTTCCTCTCCCTATTCGCGCGCGCGGTTTTGCCGCCATAAATTAGATGAGCTTCGGAAGATAAAAAACTGCGTGGACTTTCTTGTTTAACTTTCTCTCTTCCACCGCCGGGGAATTTTCTTATAACCTTTCATTATAAATGTATCACAGAGAATGCAATTTCAGAAAGTGCATTCTTTAGGTAACAAAAAACTTTACTTTATATGGGTGAAATTTCACGCTTTGTTAACACAGCAAATTAAACCACTATAAGACTAAACAATGGTAGGGTGAATTCCTTAATTCAGATGTTTTCTCCGGATTGTCATGACTAGAGACGTGCAGAATTCGCGTTATTATTTGGTAACAAACTAAACTTTAAGTTACTATACATACTATGCGATTCAATTGGCCACGAACGTTTATGTGTTGTTATTTACGTGTCTTATGTCTTTACAGCGATTGGCCTCTCTACCGTGTAAGTATTCTCCGTGGCAAGTCACGACAAAATCGGCCAGCGGGAGACGTCGAGCGAGCCTATAGTCACTTGGAGTCTAGTCAGCTGTCTGAAAATAACGCGAAATTCACATGCCTCTAGTCATGACGTAAGTAAGGTTAATTCTACTGCAGGTTATCAATGTTATATTGTGTCACAGGGAATATTTCTGCCGCTAGACCGCTGGTATCAGTAATAGGTGTAAACCGATCAATCACAGAGCTTTCCTGAATTTTAAGTCACATTAAGTTGATAATTTAAAACGCGAAATTGGTATCTTGTCACTTTTAAATTAAGTTAAATGTCTTATGTCATTTCCAAACCTATTAAAATTTAATTTTACTACAGTTTCGTACTTTCCTTGTCCCTTAACGATAGCAGCGAAACTAGCGGCGGAAATTTTCCCTGTGTCAAACTCTCCCATAAGAAAATACATTTTCTTTCCCCAACCTGTAATATAATTAACCTTACCATAAGTAACAGTCCCCAGGAAGCCTGCATTTAAAGTCTGAGTATGAATAACATTTATCATACAAGGTAAATGTAGTTTGTAATAGAAAATGTATTAAGAAACACTCTACGATTCCTAACGACAAAATAAATTATGCACAGGGTAGAGTGAACAGAAAATGCAGAATTTCGAAATAATCATTTCAACTACCTCGGAAATAAAACATGTATTAAAATGTAATATTTGTAGCGCGGTTACAAGCACTACTCAGCCTTGTAATCCATCCGCGCCTTATCACAAAACAGCCATTGAAAATATAGCACGTAATAAACTGGCATTGCTATTTCTTACGTGTTAAGTGTTTTGCAAACCTTAAAAATGTATTTGAGAATACGCAAATTTTACAAGAAAAATTGCACTTAAATCAGTAGTATAGTAACCCAAAACATAAGGTGACAGGAATAGATAAACACAAAGTTTGAGAATTACGGCGCGTTCCGTTACTGCTGAAAATAACTGGCAGGCAATTTCAGTAACGTCAACTACAGTTCCGTTACTACCGACGAACACTGATGGCCACTGAGGATAGTTTTCGACTTACATCTCTTGCGAGGCTACAGCGACTACTGATAACCACTAAGTTTACTGGAGCTGTTGAGGACGTTGTATTGCCAGTAAAAACATACGTTGGCGCGATATTTAATTCATATTTCCTCTAATAAGCGTTTATAGAGGAATTCAATCACAGAGCTACATCAGAGAATATTTACTTGAAAAATGGAAAATATCATTTACAATGAATTGAACTTTATATTTTTGCAAAATGACAACATTTTTTTTTTAACAAATAATTAAATAACTTTTCTAGTATTGAGTAGGAAACTAAAAAGTGTTTATTTATTTTATTTATTTATTTGCACCCTTGAAATTCAAAACAATGAACTAATTTGTTCTTTGAATATTGGGCTTACCAGTTTGAGGTCAGTACATAAAACAACACAGCAAGACAATACAGTATATAGGGACCTAGTCATCCTATACATCACACATAAAACACAATATAAATAAAGTTAACATTAACTTATAGTTAAATGCTACAATAGTTAATCAATTAACATTATAATCACAGTATGTTTACATTAACAAACATATTCTATTTTTATTTTTACAGTTTTCATACTAATTAAATAATTCTGTACTTCCTGTATACTGTAAGTATGTGTAGGGAATATTACTGCATAAACAGCAATAATTTTCAGTAACTATGAACGGAAACAAGTTCTGGATTCAGACACGTATTCCATGTCTGTGTGGGATAAGAAGCGTTCAATGTTGATTTTTTAACCGTGGATGTTTAAAACTATACTTGCATGAGACGCTCGTGACCATTTTCTCCGCTACCATTTGCTGCAGATTTTAATATGTCCAAAAGCGTTGATGCAAGTTCTTATGGTTGGACATTTGAAGTATTACGTAACGTTCAAGGTCTATTTACATGCCCATAGCTGCCAGTCGTTCCGGAAGTAATAAGTATCAAACACTGAAGAGGACGAAATATTCACAGATTACTTGTATGGTAAGGTTTCTGCTAGCAAACACTATGTACCGTCAGTAGATGCCACTAGTTGACGGGAAAATATTTCTGCACCACTTTGTTTCATTGCCTTACGTGCACGCATGCAGCTCTGCTTCCTGGCCAGTGATTGGATGATTGTAACTCTCAGCGTCTTGGGATTGTATCCGCTAATCACAGTCGCGGGTGTCGCAGTTACCTCGTTCTGGCTGGTACTGGTAGTCAAATAAGTGAGGGCACGGTCGTAGAAGAACAGGTCTGGACACTCGCCTATCTAACAATGTATTTTGTTTGACCCCCTTGTTGTTTGGCTGTAGTTCGTCAAGTTACCGAGAATGTCGTACTTTTTGGCGCTGTTTTCCGGACGGTCGGACTCAAACTCCGTCCACTTTTTTCCATTGTTAAATTTATAAAGTAAATAAAGATTGCTGGAGCCTTTTCTTAAAATTGTGAGCGAAGAAAGTATTTCATAAATTGATAAAAAATACGTTTTGATAAATTGTTTATCATAGCGGAAAGAAAGTGGGCGGAGTTTAGTCCGACCGCCCTAACATCAGCGCCAATAAAACACAATATTCTCGGTAACTTGGTGAACTACAGCCAAACAACAAGGGGGTCAAATATCCAGGCGTGTGTCCAGACCTGTTCTTCTACGGCCGTGGTGACGACTGACACGAGGTTAACAACCAATAAGGCAGGGTCTCAAATAAAGAGTGCGCACACTCTCACTGTCGCCCACTCTGGTTCACCCTTCAATTCAAAATGAAATAAAGTGGTGCAAAAATATTTTCCCGTCAACTAGCGGCCTCTACTGACGGTACATAGTGTTTGCTAGCAGAAACGTTACCATACCAGTAATCTGTGAATATTTTGTCCTCTTCAGTGTTTGATACTTATTACTTCCGGTACGACTGGCAGCTATGGGCATGTAAATAGACCTTGAACGTTACGTAATACTTCTAATATCCAACCATAAGAACTTGCATCAACGCTTTTGGACATATTAAAATCTGCAGCAAATGGTTGCGGAGAAAATGGTCACGAGCGTCTCATGTAAGTATCGTTTTAAACATCCGCGGTTAAAAAAGTGAAGCCGATATTCCCATGATGCCCCTCATATTCCACTCGATAAACGGCATCTTGCTTTAACCTATACAATACACGCACTACGGGAATTTTTTTTAAAAGAAAACACGTGTAATTTGTCATGCAATCCAAGTATATCATTGGAAATATCAGCAAAACGTAATTTACATGACCTGCAATTGCTATTTTCTAATTATTTTAGAAAAATTTTTCAACCATAAGAGCCAAACATACGATGTTCGAGCTCTAATCGTATTGGCTAAACTTCGGCAGTAACCTCGCTATTGTGTACGCTTGGTTTTTGCGAGTCTACTGCTTACTATTTAAGTTTTTAATAGTGTAAACCCCTTATTATCTGCGGGAGGACGAGATTGGCGGTCTGGGACGTAAGTAGGCGTGGCGCGGAGATACGCTTGTTGAACGCCTTGCTCTGGTAGAAGATACAGTACAACGACCCTGCATGCAGTGTGCACCCTTGCAGTCTTCCAAGTATATCACCGAGCTACAGCTTGCACGAGGTGCTGCCAGTTATGTACACGCCATTCACGGAGAAGTGAGCACTTTATTACAGGCCCTTACAACACTACAGCAATTTTTATCGTTATATTTTTATTTTTGTATATGTACTAGATACTTTTATTTCATATTTTAGACATAAACTGTGACTAAATTTTGCTCTTATGAAATTTTATGTATTACAATAAAATGTTTGAATATTTCAATTTTAAGTTTCGTTCAATATATATATATATATATATATATATATATATATATATATATATATATATATATATATATATATATACACACACACATTCGTTTTTGTTATTGTGTGGGAGACCTTGTAACCTAACCTAAAACATTGTTATTCACTGTGAATTGTTTTCAGTTTGGTGTGTTAATTGGTTTAATGGCGTCCATAAAACCGTAAAATGAAAATTTTGCTGTTCACGAGTAATTATGCAAAAACTATAAGAGGAGAAAAATTTCATAAGAGAAAAATTTAGTCACAATTATTTGTTTAAAATAAGAACAAAAAAAATGGTATGAATTTAAAAATAAAAATATGACGTTGAAAATTGCTGCAAACCGCACCCGGTTGGCCGTCTATGGGTGTAGGTATTTTGCGCGCTCGAGGCCTAAGGGAGGAGGCGATAAGGACGACACAACACGCACTTCACGCCTCACACTAGCTTCTAGGTGCATTATGTCTCTGAACTATCACGCAGTCTTCTAGCCGACAACTCTCCTCTATGCGACATTCAGTGCTGACCCTATCATTCTATGACGTTATATGAAGATTAAATGTGTATTCTACACGCCAACGCCTTTTGATATATTCGGCGTCAAGAGTTTTATACCTAAAAATTAATCGTACAACGCCCTTTTTTGTAATTTTTGACTGCTATTAAATACGCTTTAATGAGTAGTGACGAACCGCAAATGGGTACACTCACGTGTAACGTACTTTGAAATATATTCCTAAACAGACATCACTCATACTCAATTAACATATATCGAAAAAAATAAATCTAAAATGGACGAAGCTATTCACACCGCTCGGCAGCCTGGGCAGGTGGCCATATTAACCACTAATATATGTATACGGAGTGTGCCAAAAAACTTTACACACTTGGATAATAAAACAATTTTTATTTTTATGTTTTTAATAGCACTAATTCCGGGCGCTAGGGGTTAGACCTGCTAGCCGCTGGGTCAATGATCACCTGTTCAATTTCCTGCAGAGGAGGAAAATTAACAGTCCAGCCTGTAACATTATTTTATTGCACGTGTACCTGACAGCATATCAAAGTGATCAATGATTGCGACAGTAAACGACACAAACTAATTTGAGCCTGAAACATTTACGGAAAGTTAAATAAATGTGAAACAATCAAAAGCGCGCGACACATCTGCAAACTTGTAGTCTGTTAACTCCCGAGACATCACAAGTTCGTCCAAGCTAAACTACTGTGGTTTCCTGTTACGTCATCGTTGTGACGTTCCATATTTTACCTGTGACGTCGTCGCTTTTGTCTTCGTCCAAGTCTTTGCTGACTCTTTAAGTATAGTGTTATATTTTCTTTTATTTTTTTTCCATTTGCTGTTAAACTCAATTTTTTTTTAATTTGATGTAATTTATAATGAGATGCTCTGGAGGACGACATGAAGTGAGGAGTTACAACAAAAGGGCGGGGGAAACGAGAGGTCCCCGAGAAAACTCGCCGACACCAGCGACATCGTCCGATACGATTCCCAACTGCGAAAATCCGGGGGCAGACCTCGCCAGGAATCGCCTTGGTTGTACGCGAATGCGCTAGCCAACCGCGGCTCCTCTGAGACGCAACAAGACGAACGTTGAGTGCTGCTGGCCGCGGAGACGCAGGGGTTCCGTTACTCGGTCGGCGATCTCGCTCAGCGGAGGGACTTTCTTCCGTCACCATCCAGCTAGCTCACGAGGTGTCGCTAACGGTAGCTCCCGAATACCGTCTGCCGTCATCCTGCAGCGCCTTCTGTGCCTAGGACGTATTGCTGCCACATACTATATATATATATATATATATATATATATATATATATATATATATATATATATATATATATATAC
>PNEQ01127240.1:0-49732 GCA_003012365.1 Medauroidea extradentata | reverse complement strand
GGGCATGGTGGGCATGTCGTAAATAGCGGTCCCCGAAACGCAGCTCCAGGGCAGAGACCAACGTAGAATACTCCAGGCGATGTCGTTCAGGCAAAGATTGGAGTATACTGAGTGCAGGGCCCCTCAACACTGCTGCCAGGTAGTAGGCACGTTGCTCTTCTGTCCAACCATTCAGGGTTGCAACAATCTCATATTGGTGATGATATTCACGCCATGGGGTTTGACCATCATAAGGGGCAGGCTTGATTGTAACCCCCTTTCCAGCCCCAGGCATGGCAACCTCAGCTGTATTCATGTTCTGTGGTAGTCCTACCGCCGATCCTGCAAACGCAGAGCACCTCCCATCGTTACCCTGATGTCTCAGCTCTGGCTTCGTCGAGTCACTATCCCGACACACCGATGGCTGGCCACCTGCCTGTCGCTGTAGAAATTTCTCCCATTCCGTCCTTAAGACACCCGCCTCTTTCTGCAGGTCGTCTTTCACACTTCCGATTTTCTTTTCCACATTTTCCATTAACACTGTCAATTCTATGGTCCACCAATTCACTGACATTGTCAATTTTTAGGTCCACCATTTGAGAAACACTTTGAATTTTCTTGTCCACGTACTCTATTTTAGTATGCACTATCTCACTAATTCCCTCTATCTTCTTGTCTACATTCTCATTAACACGGTCAATTTTCCTATCAACACTGTCTATTTTCTTGTCTACATTCTCATTAACACCCTCAATTTTTGTATTCACACCACTTATTTGGTTAGCTATTTGGCTACTCAGTCCCTCTATTAGTGCTCGCAAACCCTCTAACTCACTAGCCCTTTTTCTTGTTAACATAAACTTATAACCTAAAATTCCTTACCTAATAAAAATTAACAAGAATGATTAAATATCTAACCATCTACATTTATTTTTAACACCATTTAAAACACTTAATAAAATTTTAAATAATTGCCTCCTTCCCACTTCTGACACCAGTGGTACAAGTTGCGTGCTAGGTACGTTTGGGGATGGAGGTCTTTTATAAAATAAAGGAAATAAAGCTAACCTAGTTTATTTACAACTGTATATACAAAAAAATCTATGCCTATAAAGATTTATCACAATAAACGGCAAACAGAAGAAATAACTACTATTTACATAGATAAAAAAATACATCTACACAAGTTCTCTGTATATAGAAAGGTTACTAGTCACTCACAATGGTGGACCCAAAGAAATAATACCGAAGAATCTTTCTGGCCTAGAATCACCTTCTTCCTACTACTTGCCTCGGTCCCACTCGCTGGACGCCCTTGAACAGTCGTCGCAATCCAATACTTGTCACTATCACTTCAGATCACGCTAGGCACCTGCCAGCAAAAACTCTCTCGCTCCTGCTGCAGCTCCCCCTTATATACCCCACCCTACTTCTTCTCGAATTATCTCGGTGGGTCTCTGTTCTCCAACCTCCTGGAAAGATGTCGCTTCAATGTCAAGCACCACCCCAAGAGATAAAGAGGGAACAGGATCATTCCAGATCACGATATTTCCCCTCGGTTACCCGATACTGGGTGCAGGTGGTTATCATGGAGTAATACAATCCATGCGGCACCCGAGGAGGTATTTTAGCGCTGCCGCCACTGTATTGTATTTCGCCGCCCTGCCCGACAGTCACGGCGCCGAGGAGTGAGTGGGAAGGGGGTGTCCTAGCTCCGCCACCACAGTATCGTACTACACCACCACAGTATCGTACTACACCACCACAGTATCGTACTACACCACCCAGCCAGACAGTCGCGGCTCGCAACAATATATTTATAATGGACGAAAATACCATGACGGCGGTTTCATAATTAATAATTTGTGTTTCGCTTGCAGCAAAGTTGACGAAATTTAAAACGAAATATTAAAAATATGTCGAGTTGGTTTAAAAAATAGCCTCACAACAATTTTGTTTACAAACAAAAACGCCATTAAAAACACGGCCTCAATTTCTTAAGTATTCAACAAATGTAACTAATCTTATAAATACTAGTGCAGCCGTTCCTTTACACTACCATTAGTTTCCTACACAATAATATCACCAAAGAACTCCAGACAAGACTATTACTCACCCCTAACCCTCATACGTATGTGGTATTTTAACCTTTATTTATTTTCCACTGGAAATTCGGAAAGTATGGTGAACTTTCCGCCCTTTTGCGTTGGAATTTAAGCTTCAATATTAATATTTAGCAATGAATTTAGAACGTGTGATGCCCCCGTGTCCGTCGAAACATGAAGCTTCAATATGCATAATCAGTAGGGAATTGGAAAAGTGTGTCTTCGATACTTGAAGAGTCAATACTAATTTTACATAGGGAATTGTAAATGTGGGATTGCTTCCCCCCCTTGCCACCGGAACTTGGAGCGTCAATTTTATTTTAGTGGGGATTTGGAAAAGTGTGTCGGCTCCCCTTGTCATTGAAACTGCTTGAAATAACAAGGCGGTGTAACAGTAACCCGTTCGACTAGCGTCATGGAGTAATCGGCTTCATCTTACAGCCCCAACCTGATTTTAGTATTACCAAGTTGTGCGTATCTATAACCGTCTCCAGTGGCATCGCTGTCAAAGAGGAGTAAATCTCACGTAAAGCAAATATTAACAATAATTAAATCGTAAACATCCTAACAATACAGCGCGAAGTAGCCTACAATCCGGGCTAGTAATTAAATTCCGTGGCAGTGTGACCAACGTCTTGTAAAGCGGTCACGCACATATATTAAATCACATTAAGAGTCTCATGGTCAATGGAATTGTAGAATGCGCTCTGGTGTGTACATGTCAATGAAGCCTAGTCTGCCACGAAATAATAACGGATATTTTGTAGGTCCCTAGGTATTAATTGTGAATGTGCTTAAATTGTTAATACTTTCCCAGCTTTTAAGGCTTAATGTCCCCCATGTATAAAACTTAATGTGAATCTCTTCCGAGTGACGGCAGCACTTTCGGGACCAAAAAGTTCTACATAAACAACTTCACAACCCTTGGACGGATTTTAATTCGGCAAACGGCATTGTTCATCGTAATACCATACTAATGTAGGTAATTAGGTTGCATGTTGTTTAAATTATCCAATACAGTAATTTTTGAAGATATAATTTCAAAAACCTATTTATTTTTAAAAGTCGCCTTAGAAGAACACGGCCATTAGTTAGACGAATATAATCCAGTTTACAGAATTCGGATAAGTCAAATAGTTTTGACGGAAACAGACAAATAAGATATTCACCATACTGGGTCAAGCGCGACGAAGGTAGGCCGCGGATGAGCCCGCCAGAGCTCTCATCTATCAGCCGTTCCGCGCCGGCTTCTTTATCATCAGTGTCTGCTAGTGTGGTCAGTTTTGTATTAGGATGCCTGGTGATTTTAGACTTTATCCAAGTGTTCAAGGCTCTTATAATATACATGCGAATTACATCTTATGATTAAGCAACTGTAGCACACTCGGTTGGCACGCCGGTTTTCTGCGTGAAATGTTGAGTCCTGGGTAGGCATCTGAGTTATTAGGTTAGTTTGTAAACAAAATATACGTATAACCATGTCTTATTACTTGAGCTATCGACTGGACGTAAAGTAAGCAATAAAATATAAATACATGATAGTTTACGATTGCTCTGGAACAACGTAATAAAATTACAAAGCAAGACTAGTTTCTCGGTACCTCAATTGTATTAGATACATAACATTTTGCGAAAAACTTTGTTGTGGTAATACTGATATACGAGTACAGATTTGCACGCCAGTACGTCTATGTTCGGGTGGTAAGAAGTTCTATAGCCACTTCACTATGTTTGCAGCCTGTATGCCTGTTCGGTGTCTGATATGTTCTATTACACTGTCATGTACGTATTACTTACCTAACTCACATTGTACAAATGATTCACTCGTCTTTGAATCCTCCGCAATATCTATTGTCATGTTTGATCTGTCACGTGCGTGCTTGCAGTAGATTTTGGTTCACTATACACGGGAATATAAATCGCATTAAGCGTTTCAACATTTTCTGAAAGCATCAGATACCATGGTACTCTTACGAGTTTCTGAAGTGATGAATCGTAAAAATCAATATATGTATAATATTTCGATCATACAACGCGAAATACGGATTATGTAAATGGATATTTTGTTTGCCAATGAAGAGAAGTAAAAAAAATGTCAAAGTTAGTGCAAAACAACAATAAAACTTGACTAATAGGACGATTGTACGATTTATCACTACATTACATGTAAAGTAAAAATGTATAGGATTGGAAAGAGAAGTTAAGAATAACACTGGTCAAGTTGCACAGGCGTATGTCTGCTAGCCTCTGTATGTGATAAGTCATGCGACGACTGGGTTTGAGAGAAAGGCGGAGAAGGCGGTATAAAAGCCTTCATCACTATATATTCAAGGCTGCAGGAATTGAAACATGGTCACACACATCTTCTATCCCCCCCCCCCCCACCAAAACACTCGGAAACTATCCACCACGTAGCAACTGCAGCCTCAGCTAGCAACCGCATCCATGTTCAACACGCCTATGAGAATGCTGCTGTAATTCTACATCTGGTTTAGGTTAGGTTTTATTTACTCTATGTACAGTTATTGGTGCCACTCACCTGTAAATGCATAGACGGCAGCACAACAAGAGGCAGTATCCACGTACAATATATAGGATGTTGATGTCCTTGCCATTCGTATCGTCATTTCTAGTTAGCTGAACAAGCAATTGAATGCTTCTCCTTTATTCATAACAGAGATATATGATATGTGCGTTTACAGTTAGTAATCAAATTAATTATGTATTAGATATATTATGCGCCGGAATGGAAAATACACACAGAATCTCTATGAAAAGGAAAAATGTACTACGGCTGTCCTACAAAAGAATAAAACCTTATGTGAAGAAGACGCTTACGGAAAAGTAAGTAAAGTAAGTAATGTACTAACGTTTCTTGTACTGAGGTTGTGCAGTCGTGTGTGTATATATATATATATATATATATATATATATATATATATATATATATATATATATGCTGTTCACGATAAAGTGATCACTAGACACTTTCGTTACATACTTATCTCAACAAATTCATACTTATTCTTCGACAGCTTGCATGTAACGTGTACATTTTTAGTTCCGAAATAAGTGTTTGAGGGAAAGGATGATTATCATTAGTGGCATATATTCAGTCTGATGATAGGTTGAATTTACCGATGAAATGTATAAAGATAGCAGTATTAAGTTTTACATTACTTTTACCTTTCTTTTTCTTACCGTTCCAAGTGCTGACAATACAGTGTTAGAACCCAGGCTTCTGGGGATATCGTCAGAAACAGCGCTGACCCAGGCACCTCTTCAAGTAGCCAACCAGTGGAGTGTAAAGCCGTGACAGGAAAAGGAGAAAAAAAGAAAAGGCTCTCTTTGATGGCAAAAAGAAAAAAAAACAGTACCTTGCAGCCAAGTAAAATGGAGGATGCAGGATAAAGAAACGTATGAGATTGATGCTTACTAATTTGTCAGTATAACAGAAATAATTTTGTTTTCGTGCGTATTATTTTTGTGATATTGCCAGCCTTGATAGCGAAGCCGGTAAGGTGCCGGTCTACGGTACGAAAGGACCCCGGTTCGAATTTGAACGGGGCATGGATGATGTGTTGTCCTTCCCCTCATTTCACCCTCATCGGATCTGAATACCTACACTCTAAATCTGAATTAGTGAATATTCACTGATTCACGCTGATGGATGGAGCAGTTTCAACAATTAAAATCTGTGACAGTAGTCAAAATTTAATTAGTGAATGTTCACTGATTTCCTTTAAGAGTGCCTCCATCTCACAAGTGAATATGTGGATATTCACAGTTTCTCCCAGTTATTTTCAAAGAACAGTTTTCACTTATTGAATCAGGGAAAAATTACTGGAAAATCAGTGGACATTCACTAATTAATTCGTGGTATGTTGGCACTCTTTATCGGAATCAGAGAATAGTCACCGATTTCACAGTGGTTTATCACTAATTCAATTTGTTGGAACTGCTCCATCCATCGGCGTGAATCAGTGAATATTCACTAATTCAGATTTAGAGTGTAGGGCCGTAAAAATCTCTTACCTCACTTTTTAGATATATAGGTACCTAATGTAGCAATTTTTCAGTTATTTATTTAATTGGCTAATTACAGGAAACAAACCTTGGTTTTATCAACACTACAAAGAGAAAATGGCTGGCAGAAATCCTTACCAATCGAGTCAATCACTGTAACTGCCCAATGCGATTCAGATTCCCGAATGCTTCCTAGCGAACATGCAGAATTTGGCACTAAGAGGTATGTAATATAATGTTGAGGTTGATGTATTTGTAAATATACGGGGAAAAATATTTCGCGATCAATGTTATTAGTGGGCCACGGAGCCTGAACGGTTAGATCGCTCACCTTCCACCAAGTCGATCCAGGTTTAATCCCCGGCCACAGAATATTTAGGAATACAGAAGTGAAATAGCCGGTAGGCCAACGAATTCAGTCACACACGCCAGAAAAATTGCTTCCCTGGCTAGCAACATGGCGGAAACACCTACTGCCAATCAACGTGAGGCAACTGCTCTGATTACCGGCAGCCAGGCCAATAGGAAACCTGCAGTAATATGCAGGAGCCAAACAGACGCAGGGCTGGCATCAATAATCTCGGGAAACTAATGAGCGGCGAAGTTCGAAAATATCAAACGAGCCGCCACGTCATTTCGCGTCTGTATTACAATTTATTCTGTGCCCCGGCCAGGTAAATCATGTCTTACGATGTCGCCGATGGGCGGGTTTTGTCGGGGTTCTCCCATTTACCCAACCCCTTAATTTTGAAGATACACTAGTACTATTTATGCTCATCGGCATTCAAAACTTTTGCCTACAGTGCCGTAGAACCTACTTCACTTCAATTTCTTGTCTGTGCGTATCAGTTACGACAATGAAGTACTACATAATCAGAATAAGTAAATTGCAGGTGTAGGAACAATGTATTCTGGTATGCTAACATGAAACATTCATACAGACGTGGTAACATATACGGACTGCATTTCTCCACATATTGTTATAAATGTAAATTAAATCAAATAATAATATTACCAATGATTTGGCCCTGATAATTTTGTTGTGATTGAGGGATGGTGCACAAGAGCGGTATATTTTAGGCGGACTAAATCAAATAGTTACGTATTTAATGACAAAAAAGGACCCCTTCTGATATACTTAGGTATCCCCTGATACTGTTCCTCTCGGAGTTAGAATGGAAATTAGGAAAAAATAAAACGCGTATTTGTACATTCAAACTACTTGGTAAAACCAAGCCAGCGAAAACTTCAAACCGAAGGAAGATGTTTGTCTTATACATGTAATAAAGAACATAAGATTTTTATTAATCAATATAAATAATTTTACGTAAATACACATGTCGCGAACCCCCCTCCACACACACACACACACACACTCACACAAATACTTTGTAACGTCATATATAAATCGTATTATCAATGTCGATATTATTTTTGCCGCTTTCTGTGCGACAAAGTGAACGGGAGGAGAAAGCAGTATTCTGAAACAATGAACCAATCGTTTATCAAATAATGCACAACATTTGTGTACTGTTATAGTAAGAAAGCGCAAGTAAACACAATCCCAGAGGAACTTCGTCTGGGATTGTTTTTTCTTGAGTTTTCTGCGTATTTTGTGTATTTTTTGTATTTTGTCGCTTTGTCTTTCAATACAAGTTTGGTTAACAAAACATGAGTAATGGCGTATGTCCACAAACCAATAAATTCGAATAAAAGTTTATTTTAGTCAATTTTTTATGTTGTGTGGAACATTCATACTGCTACTGCAGCTTGTAAGTTTAACGTTCAGGTTTCTCCTTAAATTCATTATTTTGTTGTGCGTATATGGCTCCAACATGTACTGTACATGAGGTAATTTTTTTTTGTGAATCTGTTCACTCAAAAAAATTTCCTAACAAAGAAAATTGTTATTTCAACCAGCTGCATAATTAGTATATTTTAGGAATGAGAAATTTTTTTAATAACCCCATCTTGCACCTCGGAACCCCAAAATTTCCCAGGGGAGGACTCCAAGACCCCCTGCTTTCTTTGGAGTTGGGTGTTCCTCAACAATGAAATAATTTCAGTCCGAATTTTATGAACTGCATTCGTAGGACGCCACAAAGCGGTGCCTGTAATGACCATAGATAGATATTTTGTATAGTTAGATTTGAAAAACCCAGTTTGCGTGTGTTCATCCCATGCAAAATGCGACTCATACATTGACATAGTGTATAATTTCTTAAAATAAACAAATTCTGTCACGTAATACTTTTATCTACAAAATCTGCATCGATTTATGACATTACGCATGCACACAAAGTGTAACTAGCATCTACAAGACAAACATTTATTCCTGCGAGTCAGAAACAAAGTTGAGAATGAGACTACACAATCGCCCGGAGGAGTAGAGGCGCTACCTCTGTAGAAAACGAAACGCATATGGCTTCGTGTTTTTCACGGTTTCCTGAGTTACCACCAGGGGAAAGCTTGGATGATACTTACTAACAACCATGTATGAATAACGGTAGCATATTTGGTTTAGTTGTTGAGTGTTTCTGTCTGTAATTACCACGCTGTCATACAAATGTAACACCCAGCCTTACGTATTTTCAAACAGTACTATATATCATTACAAGAGAGAGATGGGAAGGATGCTTTTGACCTTGGAAGCACACCAGAGGCCGACTGCCGAATTAACACTGTTATTTACGCGAAGGTAAAAAAGGGGTTGGGGACGCGAATCCTGTATCGCGACACATTACGTGTTAATATCTTATTTTTCTGTTTCCAACAAAAGAATTTGACCTATTCAAAATCTGTAAATTGCGTTGAATTCGTCTAACTCATGGCCATGTTCCTGTAAGGCGACTTTTTAAAAAACATTGCATTTTAGACATTATTTTTAAAAAAATTCTGTATCGGATAATTTTAATCGCATGCAAACTAATTACCTACATTAGTATGGTATTACGATGTAAAATGCCGTTTCCCTCATTAAAATCCATTCATGGGTTGCCGAGTTATTTCTGTAGACAGTTTTTGCTCATTTTGGTGCTGCCTCGTGGTGGTGGCATTCTGATTTAAAATGGGGACATTTAGCCTTAACCAATGATCGGCAACTTCGAAGACAGTTTTAGTTTGAACAGACTTCCAAATATTATTACCTTAAACGCAAACTTGTATAGCCAAAACGAATTAATATTTATCACTTTGCAACACAGGTATTGGATTCAAAATGAAGTCAGCAGAACACTAAACGTTTATTATTTATTATGAAAGCTTTCATTCCACATTACACAATGCGATCACATATTTCTTAAATAATTCACAAAAATATTTTTTTAAAAAATCATAAAACATGTATATTACAAAGTACAGAAACATTTTACAAATTTATATTCATTTTCTCTAAAACATTAATTACAATTAACCATTAATGTTTCTTTAATACTCATATGGTAGACTTAATTAAGTAGCACAGGCCACGTCAATAGCAAACCACAGTACATTTATAAATATTATATTCTAATTACAATTAAAGTTAGCTACAAATATTAATTTATAATTCATTGGGAGTGTGTACAACAAGACCCACTGATTTTTTTTGTGAAAATAAATTTTCACCAACCTATTCGAATGCCCTCCGTGCATATCTGCATCTCTGCTTCATGATTATTACGACTTATGAAGAGTCAACTTCTTGTACATAGACTTTGCTCATTTGACTGGGCCAATGAGAATAGTTAACTGCAACACCACACGTATGAGAGTTAAAAACATCCGGTCAGCGACCATGAATCGGCGCTGGATATGTGTACGTAAAACATTGAAAATATTTGGTTCAAAATAATTTTCAGTAATAATCAGTAGGTCGATGCATACCGAAATAGATGTAGCAGTGATAAAAGTTTTATTCCTTCTTAACTCGGTTGTGAGCTGTGAACGTGGCACATTACGACAAACACTACACAATATTTCCTTTAAGTACACAAAACTTTGTAAGTTTTGACACTTGCTAAATTATACTTACTGTGGAAAACTAAGTAAGTACCAAAATTTCGATGTTCATTTAAAAAATCGTATCCTATATAAGTACAGCACCTAAAATTTCTATGAAAAATAGTTTTCCTTCTCAGTACTTGTCTAAAAAGTATGGTTGTGAATTTTTCATAACAGTCCTGTATTCACATCTGGTGCACAGTTATCATAACGTTAACATGATGCCTACGGAGTAAAATAAACTGTAGAGTGACCAAAATTATTTTATTGTCTAAACTTATACTTCTTGAATAATTAACTATTTATAGTTTACATCGAATGATTATTTTTCTACCAACAAAATTTAGTTTCAAGTAAGGGTTGCCCCTAGTGACAGTATTTAATAAACTTGATCGTTTTAAGTAATAATGCTAAAATTCGAGAAAATAACTACCAGTGAAGTTCAACCCTTGAAGTAAAACTGCTGTGTTTGTATTTTCCCCCTTTTTTATAGATCTTTGTGATAGACAATATAGAGCCATACTCTTAAACTCATAAATTACATTTTTGTCCACTGCATCCTGAGAATGCAGTAGATTCAAATTGATATCGTCCTCAAAGTGAGATACTGCTCAACCCAGGAACGAATTGTTTTGTTTTAATAATTGTAATGTTATCATAGCCTACTAAATTAAAATAAGGTATCTCTTAAGGTTTGAAAATAGTTTATGAGTGTATTTTCCGTTGCTATAGGTTTTCTTTGATCTATACGCAGCCATGTATACTATTGTAGTCCAAGAGAATTGCACGAGGTGGCATTACTAGCACAGTAAAGAATAAAATAAATAATGTGACATTAACATCCAAACAATAATCCACATTTGATGCTATATGGATTACGGTTTTCCGTGTAACTCTTTACAATAAGATTGCCGCTCACTAAACATCGAACACACAGTATTATTATTACTTAGAACATTGTTGTTTACATAAAATGTGTTTTGAACTTTTAATATAACGAAATTGGTCTGCAAGGATCCGAACAACAACGTAAAGCAAAGAAAGTTTAAACTGATTTTATCAAACTTCAATTCGTGAAAAAGCTCGTAGATATTAGAAACAAAAATTCGCATACTGACAATGAGACAATAGCACCTATAAATAAAACTTCCAAAATATTGTATCTAAAGAAAATTATATAGTCGTCACAATCGAAATGAAATCTGATATTTTAAGCAGATACGTGACCATATCAACTTGAAAAGGTGTCCGTGTTGTGCACGTAAAATTATATAATATTTTACACATAACTTAAAATATATTCCCCTTATACACGTACCTGTAATTAAATGTATATTTTTTTAATTTTAATAAGAAATTGTATTGTAATTTATTAACGTAGGGGGCTGTTTATGTTTCCACATTAAAATATGACATATTTGTACATCATAACTGTAAAATGTCTATACAATAAGATCACCAGAAGTAATCTTGATGTTTGACATCACGAAATAACAGCCCTGCAGTGTGTCAGTAACAGTCACGACATCAATAAAATTGAGTTGGTTGATGTTATACAGAATAATTCACTAGAAGTTACCGCCACACACGTGACTTGTTCTTTACATCATTTGGAGCAAAAAAAAAATCACGCGAGTGTGGGTCCTTTTACTGAGTTTTTAGAGTGAGTAAGTCTAATAATTTATATACAACGCATAAAAAATAACCCTTGCGGAAGTAAATATAGCCAAATTATGTTGGAATGACTTTTGTAGTCAGGGTTTATGACAAAGTGGACGGTTTTACTGGGTATAGACCATGGCTAGCGAATATACTGAATCGCAGAAAACCAACAGTTGCCGTAAAGTGGGTATTATTTGCACCAGGTAGGATATTATTTGCTCCAGAATGGGTAACTTTGCACAACCAAAAATATTTATTTCTAGTTACTTGGTGAAATAAAGTCACATCACGACTGGGTATTTAAAAAATTATAATATAATACCATCGAGTACAATCACGTGTCTTTCAACAGTAAGCATAGAAAATATATTTTTGGTGATGCAAAGTTACACGTGCTGGTGCAAAGTGTACCCAGTTTACGGTACATATAAGGGCTAAACACGAGAAAATAAGCAACAAAAAACGAAACAACATATCAATAAAAAAAAAACAAACCAAGGAAGCATAAAACGGTTGTATACAAGCAAACATACAAATAATTCGGAAAGAGGAATACAGTAGGTATATAATGGGAACCAAAAAAACAAAAACAAAAACTTTATTTTAGTTTTAGTGTTTTCCACCATCTGTATTTCAATTTCGAAATTGTTTGTATATTTGTGTGGTCACAGTTACTTCTGGCTGCCTTGGCTTGGTTTTTTCATGTTTTAATTGTTTGCTTACTTTCTTGTGTTTTATCCTTTTAAATAGCAGTGGGTTTTATTCAACTCAGCAACATTCGCTGGAAATGGCATGTGTCCAGCAAAAAAAAATCAGTTTATATTGAGCGATGCATTATAAGTCCGCATTGTTTACAGGTGACCATCACTACACTACTACTGATGAATCACATTTTTGGACGTCTCGGGAATTTTGCAGAACATTTATGACATCCCGTGTGAAACGTGACTCGTCTTCGTCTGTGAGCAAAATCTAGTTGTATACCTGCTAATTTTCGTTTAATCAACGACACTAGTGCATATATTATATTTTTTCTCCGTGAATATCCAATTAATAGGCTTTCTGTGTGGCGGTACACCCTCCTTAAACATCCCGCATACATAACGTTCAAACATTTTTTTTTTTGCTTATGCGCTATAAATAGCATAATTAAAATTTTGAAAATCACATGAAATTCGAGCATTTACTTCAACTTGTCAGGTTCAATAGCTTCCATGAGTAATGTCAACTAAAAATACTGCGGTTCAAATATATCACTGTTTGCAGACGTATGTTTGTACTAGTCATAAGAATCTAATTCACACCTGTATGTAGCTTAACGTGGTTTTTTGGAGTATTAACTTTAGATCTTGCAATAACCAGCATTGCGGGTTTGATAATGCCCACTTATATTACCAGAGTGGTTTCAGTGTATTTCTTATTCTAATAGTTTCTACTCATGTTACAATAAATGTAGTAAATAATGCATTTATAACAAGCATGTTGTTGTTTCCTTTTATACAGAATACTAACAAAATGTTATCATAAACACAGCATAAAATATGCGACCACTCTGCCTATTGGGGATTTCAATAAATGAAATACTGTATTCAATTAACATATTTTCTGTTGTCAACTAACTATAGATTATGATTTAATAATAAATAGAAAATTGTAATTTTCAAGCACTTTCTTATGTCTGTTTTAGAGAGAGAATGTTTAAAATTAATAAATAATTAAATGCAATGAAAAAAGCATAAATGATTGTGATACATCTTCAAGACAATATGAAATATTACGGAACAAGATGTGTTTCTCTATTACTTTAAAGTCACCCGCATCTCGCCATCACACAGCTGAACTTTGAAACTCCGTAAAAAATGTGGAAAGTGAGAACGATTATTGACAGCTGATATTATATGGTTTTAAATATGAAACGTGTTTGTTTTATTGCATGTAATTCCTACAAAGGTCAGCTAAACACGTAAGAAAAAAAAAAAAGAAAGATTTTGGTACTCACAAAATATTTCGTCATTAAGGACATAAAATTTTTTTTGCTGCCTTCAATAAAGTTTTGCAGGGACTACAAAAAAAAATCCTGTAATCACAACATTAAAACTGGATGATTTCCATATTGACAAAACACTTTGTGACCAACACAAAATGTTTCTTTTGTGGTAAAGAAAATAATTTTGGGGTTACGTTTCCTGACACGCGAGAGTCATTTCTACAGGTAAGTAGAATGTGTCATTATTCTAACATAGCTTCGTTGCATACCAACGCTAAATGATCACAAATAAGTGGCACTGTGGTAAGTACATCACATTAGGCAATACTGTTTTCATTCTTGACGTTTCTAGAGCGATTAATATAGATCCAGTTAGAGCGGAAATAGTTCTCAATCTCGATCAGTTTCTTGTTGTGAGTCTCGGGCAGAAAGAAGAAAACGAAGAGAGACCCACAAAGTGCCATGCAAGCGTAGAACCACTGGATTTGTGCAGCTCCCCCAAGAACCTGTTGGAAACTGATGTACGTCTGAATTGTTGCGAACATGAGCAAGTTTGCCACAGATAGCGCAATCCCCTGGGCTATTCCTCTTATGTCGGTGGGGAACATTTCAGCCGTCATAGTCCATGGTATGCTGAGCAAGCCCAACATGCTCGTGACGACGTACAACAAAATACATGTCACTGGTATCCAACTTACGCCTTCCATCCCTGTTAAACAGAAGACAAATACATTATTGTTATTATCTTTAATCGTGCACCATCATCTTAACAAATAACTTAGGACATCACGACGACATTTTTTGCATTTTTGGCAATCATAAATGAAAACATTATCATGTATGTAATGAACTACAAACATACAGCGTAAACAAACTATAAAAATGTATTTGAAGAATACCACACGTGTAAATACATATTCCAGTGAAATTATAGAATAACGATTGGAAGGAGGTATAAGTAACTGAGAAAAATATACGCACATATCTGGTAGCATATTAGGCAACCTTTGGGGAGAAAATAATCCGTTTTATAATGTATTACTAACAGACAAGTTTAATGAATTGTATTATTTTTCATTCAAAACTGCTTCACGTGCAAATACAAATTCTTATGAAATTTTGAAAGTAACTTTCACTCTCCAAGCATTCCCAATTTACAGTTCTAATACAAATAACATATTTTATGTTTAATTTATTACAATTGCAAATTTTGTTTACTAGTGTATTACATAAAACCGAACAGAGAAATCTATTTTTACTAAAAAAAGTTTGTGTAATAACGATTGTTTCACATGTTAGTCGAATCATAATCGTTTCAAAAGTTGTTGCAAACAAAATTTTCAGGACAAAAACTATCCCATTATTCATAATTCTGTCACAAAGTACAGGCACTCTGATTTAAAACTATTTCTTAAACACCTGCAACCGAAAATGTATGCAAAACAGTTATCCCCGAAGTATTATTAAGGAAATGTATAATTTGGTCAAGGTTTAATGAAACGTATCTCATTTACTAATGGCTACATTGCTATCATGACGCAAACTGGTGACAGTTAAAATACGTTTTCCTAGACACGAAATTTAACACAAGACAGTCTTATTTATAGTCATTACTATAATAATCATAATGAAAGGTAGAAAATCAACACATGCGAGTAAAGTATAATTCTCTACCCTGTGAATTCAGACCGTAATGAGTAAACGGCTGAGGAAATTTCAATTGTTCGCTGCCATTTCTGGGATAAGAGAAAAGTACTTTAAACTCCATTAATAAAATTCCACCTGTAAACTCTTGGGTACACAACATTTACAGTTCACATACGTAATATATTTTTAATAAGTTATGCAACATTTCCTCAGACATAGTATTATACATTTTCAGAAGGTATATTAATGCACTGTGCTTCATTACTTTAAAAATTTTTGCCGATTACAATTTTGCAATTTTCACAAAGTAATTATTTGGTGAATATCGCTTAAGTGAGAGTCTTATACTATATCATCACGTTACGTGCATGTAACGTACACGAGAAGCAAGGTACATATTAACGTATGTATTCTCATACTTCAAAATGACATATTTGGTGGTATAACACCAACTTACTTCCAAACCAGTGCCACACATTTCTATCTGTTGGCTGGACATATCATTTAGGAATCAATATACTACAGTTAGAGATGGTAAATAGCGGTAAAAGTTGATTGTTTGCTGGGCTCCAACATGACATGTATAACACTGAAAGTTTTGCACCTATATTGGATCATATAGTTCCAACGAAGCACTGTGTTACTCTTCAACAGGCCCAATTAGAACTGTACAGTTTTAACACAGAACGTGTGAGGTTTGTCAGAAAACTGTTCACACGTGCCACAATTGAGATACTACAGTTTATTGGAGACTTTGTTAAATATTTTCGCGATTTTCCATTGTCTCTTACTATAGCACATTTTTCCTGATTGAATTTCAGCCATTATTTTTCTTACATTTAAAAATTAATCTCTACAATTATACGGGAATCATTGCTAAAATTTTGGCCTGCGCAGTTATTTTCATTCACATGAATATACACATCCATGGGCAATAGGTATATGTATTTCAAAACTAGTAAATTCGCTACGAACAAAATCTTAACAATGAAAATTCTGAATAAAAATAAGTTCTAAGCCCGCTCAAATATCCGCCAGACATGCTGGGCCTATTGCAGTCAAGTTATTAACAAAGACTCTGAAATTTAGGACCTTAAATAATAAGATCACAAAAGACACTCAGAATTTTAGCATAACGCAGCAAACAGGGGTGAAGCGTGGACGTGTTCCAAGGCAAGCAGAATAGGATCCGACTATACACTTTGAGCACCAATAGTTGTATTGCTGAGACCTTGGTGTATTACTGAGAACTAGTTCCTCGCCTCTTACATGCTACTGGCTGAGTTCTGCTAATCACCGCTTGCCCTACGACACTTCACGCTTCGTCACTGGCAGTAAACATTCTCAAAATTATTTAACAGATTGAACGAAGTAATAAGGGAAGAATTAAGAAACTGTAGATGAAGAAAAATATTTCTTTGTGGAAAGATTTTAAACAAAACTTACCTAGTGTAAATTTGTTGTGAAGATCTTACCCTGTCAGTTACTATCAGTTATTAAGACATGCACGTAATTGCGTCTGCCATTTTGACCAACATCGGTTAAGTTGCGTGCCGAAAGTTTTAAAGAAGACAAAATAACACGTATGCCTCCAAAATATTATGTGTATCTGGACACAAATTACGTGATGGTCCAAGGTATATGTATCTTGTCGGATGATGAAGGAAAATTGATAGATTATAACGACAGTAGGTACATATTAGGAACAGAAAAACACTGTAAGATTAAAAATAACTAAGTTCTCTACATTTCTGTGATAAATCTTGAAATTTAAATTCATTTGTTCGGTTAAATTATATTTATTGTAATCATAATGCACCTTTGAGTGTCCTAGTTTTCTTCTGGGGTATGCTGACGAACCACACATTGAAAATATTTCGAACGACAGATATAAATGACATACTAGATTGAGAGCCAAACAGTTTTCTTTCACGGTACGTTCACAACAAACCGTACTAAAAGGTTGTTTTTCGATTTAAATGGAAGCAAGGCGGAAGTCAAAATTAGAGGTAGATGATGAGCGGTACAATTCCCATTTAATGAAAAGCACTAGAGACAAATGTTTAGTACGAACATATTGATGAGTAAGATGTGGTACTTCGTGATGGCAAAACTCCAATTTCTCAACAGAAGAAAACTCTGTACCAAAAATCAGCTTTCCCAAGTATTAAATACCTATTATTATAAAGAAGTCATAGTTGTTGCACGTTATATGACATCAGAAATTTGCGAGACCTATTTGCGAAGGATTCTTTCAGTCACCTGAAAAATTGTCATTTTGCAGATACACAGTCTCATTTGTTGGAAACCGATATGATACATGAGAATTCTGCATTGTTTCTTACCTTCGTTCACAATTTTATACGTGAATATTCCCGAGACACTTAGGCAAGCTGCCATGCCGCACCCGCTGACAATACACAACGGACGGCGACCGAACTTCTTCAACATGCCTGTGTTGCAAATACTCATCAGGCATCTTACTAAACCCATTAGGATAGTGGCAATGGACGGATTAAGTCCACTTCCGATATCCTGAAACAGGAAAACTGTATAAAAGCACTCAAAATGACAACCAAATTACACAAAAATTATACATCCCTGTACTTTGTATGGACATAGCTTTACAAGAGGGAATCAAATAAATAAACAAGAAACACACCCGTAATACGAAGAAGGTTAAATTTATTTACTATACACAAGAAAATATACAATACGTTTTAATATTTCAAAATTAATATGAAATAAATCACCTTTTATGCGCAGGTGAATGTTCTAACACACATACGCCTAATACATGTGTACACACATATGTTTATATAAGAATATAAAAGGGTGAATAAGAACAAGAAGTTTTCATACTTGGACATTAAGCTGTGACTGCGCATGCAATTTTTAAATTGGTAAATTGACTACCATTAGTTTTTTTAGCCTCCACACTAAAACACTATTTTTTTTGCATGTCACAAGAGTGAGGGTATTTCTAGTCATAAAGTAAGCCACAGAATTTGTTTAGCGAATATATCATCGAAAAATATACGGGTTACAAAAATTTATGTAATGTATACAATTCACTTATTAAATTTCCGCTCTACATACCTCTCAGAAGTAAACTAAGAATCAGGTTTACAAAACTGTTTTCGTTGGTATTTGGTTAACCTATTACAAATACAATTACTGGAATTATTATTTCACTATATGCATACTGATAATTCAGTTCTAAAGAGTAACTTATCAGTTTGGTTTCCTTTGATTTAATCACGCATAATATCTTTTTAATTATGTAATGTCAAAAATTTACACATTATTTTGCAATTTGAAAGTAATCGGTATTTACAGAAATTCAGTTAAAATGTTTTCAGCACAACTAGGTAGGATTGTAGTTATTCTTAAATAAGTATATATCCTTTAATTGTAAACAGTTCTAGAGCACAAATAATTTTTTTTTATTTTCATAAATTGCATCATTAAATGTAATCGTCAAAACATCTTACAAACTAACAACTTAAAGTGAACTTTCAAAATTATTTTTAATGATAACTGTTACTCAGAAGTAAAGGAGTTCCATATAAACTGTAAATATCAACGGCATTATTATTTCGAATGTCCGGAAGTCAGATACGCATGTAAACAATTACCCTCTTCTATTTGTAGTGTAGTATTTTAAAATACAAATACAAGGTGGGTGTGAATTGTATACAGATATTAGTTTTGTAAAAATTATTACTATTACACAAATGACTGTATTTAACAAAAGTTTCCGTTGGAATGAATGCGAATTTATTAAATAATTAAAACACACATTAAACTGACGTCCGTTTACGAAACAAATTATTTTGAGTAAATCTGTTTATATAAAACTATTTATTAAGGCCTTTGAAATATGTAACTTTTTCAACCAAGTTTGATATTTGTTGAATATGTTTATATAGGCCTACGCTAAAAAAAAATAACAGCGTCATATAACTGTAATTAAGTTAAACAATTTTGGTTGCATTATTTGGGTTTTTGTTTCGACACAAATTTAATTTTATGTTACGATAATTTTATATTCACAAACAAGTAAAATTAACTAACTGCCTTTAAAACATAACACCACATTGCTTGACAACACGTGGCATACGTTGTATGAATGTTCTTGGAAGACTACAACGCCGTATGATTTGTGGCATGCGTGTTAACGCAATCTCTCGCCTATACAAAAACTTGTTCACAACTGGCCTGTATTAGAATACATTGGCCACGATGGATACATTTGGGGTATGCATAGAAGCAGAATTGGCGGAACCCCAAAAATGTGAGTTTCTCTCTTTCAATGACGTGTCGTGTTTTAAAGGTTGCTGCCATCTATTGTAGAGCCAAGGAGTATTGATTTGTCCTACTTGTGTATGCCGTACCAAGCAGCAACAGTAACCATGTCCCATTTGTGTGGTGATTATCCTGTTCAGTAAAACTGGTTCTCGTAGCTAATGACATTTCTGGTGTTATAATACTAATGGCCACCTGCGTATGTGTTGCAGTGACCCAGAGCTTTAATTTTTTCGTTACAGAGGTGAAGGGACTAACACAATACCCAGTCCTCAACCTGAAGAAGTAGTATTAAATTTGCACCTTTCCGGCCGGAAATCGAGCCCGAGACACTTGACCCACAGGCCTGAAGCGCTTACCACTGTGCCAAGCGGTCGGACCTACATGAATTAAGCAAAACAATTTAAGCTAAGTTTTTATAAAAATCTGCACTTGATCAGTCTACATTTATGAAAGGATATTTCCTCAATTCAGTTTCAAATTAAGTTAGTTTATGTCCAAGTGGCTTATGTGTCTCCAAAAGTTGTATATTTCAAGCAAGCTATAATATTAAAAAACCAAAAATTAATTGATTTTCGCTTCGACTTTAATAACGATAATGTTATGGTTAAAGTAAATATCAAACAAGATGTCACGTACGAATTTCAAAATGTTTCAGTTATAGCTTTAGGGAGCATTGGAGATGTTGTAATAAGACAGAACGCTTCACACGACGCGAGTCGAATTTGATTCCCAGTAATACCACACCCGGCATTTGTGTGTGATAAAATCGACGAACATAATGCGGATATCAGTAAGAGGGACGAGCAGCTGTAAACACAAATTTATGATATTTAAAGAATAAAATGTGTTCTGTGTTTAATTATTAACATTCTGTCTACACATTAAAGCACAGAGTATGACTCTATAGTTTATGTAAAGTTTGAATCGATGGAATTTCTCATATCAGTGTGCGCCTATCTTGTAGAAACGACCGTAGTAGAACACGACTATTGATTAATTATTTTGGTGAATACAAATGTAGAAACAGAACTAGCAAACAACTGTTACTGACGTCAGAAATTCTATTAATATGAACATATTGTTGGTTCTAATGAAGTTGTAGTCTCAGACATTAAACTCAAGCAATAATGATGATGAAAAACACAAAAATCCAAAACAGCGACACTACGTTCTCCCTCAGTGAGTCAACAGGGCTCGATTCACGGACTCCGCTATCACGAGTTCAGTTTTTCATTACTATCTGAAATCACTACAGGCGAGTGATGAACCACAGTGTCTTACAGATCATGGCCGTGTTTCACTGGTCCAGTATTCCAGTTTCTAATGAACTAACAGCTGAAGAGACGTAAGATCTTCCTTCGAACTCGATACATTTGGAGAGACCCGCAAATTCCGCAAGTTCAACGACCAACTGTTTGGACTCCACAGTCCTGCACGCACTCTTGTCTTCAGCTACTTGTATACACATTGACTGCTGCTCCAGTGAGTGGCCAGTTTTGCATGTGACAAAATAGTGCGGTAGTCGGTGGGTGTTTTTATGCAGGCATGCTATTGGTTCACAGTCCTCAAGGAAGAGTTTGAGTAACAGTGACCCAATTACGAAAGTAATTAACGTGTAAAGGGATTTGAAATCTAACGTCGTTTTTTGAATATGCGTAACTAGATAAGCATGGCAGGAGTTTCAGTTGGGTTTTTCTTTTGCGCTGCTGTGGTCCCATCATTAATGCCACGAATTCGTCGCGAAAAGATTATGCACTACTTCGTTTCAATGGTTTACGTGGACATCCGCAGCTCTGCTTCGTGGTTATTAGCTGTGTTTCTTTGTTCAGACGCATCTCTCATTTTATTCCACCAATCATAATAAGGTTATGTTGACACGACACCATATGTCTGTAATTTGCTTGTGGTACCGCAAGACAAGCGAGAATTAAAACATCCCATCACCGATTATGAATCAGAGTTACAGATTTGAACTTAAAGCATTGAAACCAAACTATGCAAAAATCTTTCTGTCAAAATCACGTGGCTCTACCCGTCACCACCACTCCATCTCCGCTCCTCTCACATCTCACAAGTTCTTCGCGGGTACCTCTTAAAACTGAACGAGATGGTGTTTAAATATTTACAGATGAGGTTAGAAGGAAAGCCATAAAAATCACTAATAACGTACGAACAAACACTAACGATACAAAACTAGACGACGCTGGATAGATTAGTGAAGGAAGCAACAACAGATGGATAAGCTTGAGTTAAAATTTGGGTCTAAGAATAACATGGACCACCTCATTCAGGAAGCTGAGCAAAGCACAACACAGATGGGAAAGCTTGTGTTAAGAATGTTCAATGCAATAAACAAAAATTGTATTATAAATTCTTCGTACATTGCAAGTTATATACTTGCTTCTGCCCTCGGTGAAATACTATTTTTTTTTAAAATTTAACAGCAATTATTTAAATTCAAAATATTTACTTAGAGTTTAATTAAACTGACATTGAATGAAATTAGTGTGTTAGGTTACTATTGAAAATATTTTTACGACATCGGAATGTCATAAAAACTTTTTTATTATTTGAAATAATTTATATGGTCTCATCCATATTGTCATTTTAATTTTTTTTATAAAAATTAATGGTTAAAACAACCAGTAGTTAAATAGTCGCAGTAGATAAACAAAGAGTTAGAAATATATGATAATTGCTTCATAACATAACTTCAGCTAAAACATAATTAATGTTACAAAAACAAAATATTAAATTAAAATGATTATACATTAATATGATAAAAACGTTATGTTGTTTTACATGTGATTATGATTATTTGAGAGCAGAAATTTCGCAGGTTCAACAATCTGCCGGCTAGACTCTACATTCATGTAAACACGCTGTCTTCAGCTACATGTACAGTACATTGGCTGATGCACCAGTGAGTACTATAGTGATTGTCAGTGAGTATTCTAGTGCAGGTTCAATATTTTTCCACAGTCCTCAAGGACAATTTTAATTATCTGAGACCCAATCGCGAAGGTAACTATTGCGAACATAAATTCAAACTCTAAATTGTCCTTTAACACGCAACATTTCTGAGACTCTAATGGAAATTAATTTTATGAAGGTTTTGAGTGGGATAAATCATAATTTTATTTTTTTATGACAGAGCATTAGTTTTGTAGATGATACTTGTGAGTACAGTTTCCGCTTACAAAATAATTTTAGTGCGCATAGTTTTATCATAACGTGGCGACAAAGTCAAAATTTGCATATTACGCTGCCATGCTAATAGCGAAAAGCAACTAACTTACTTAAAAAAATAATAATTCACAATAATTCACATTTCATGAGCTACGTGATGAAACTTGTAGAAACCCACAAAGTAATATTTTCAAATTTAAAAAATTCACGAAAATACAGGGAAGAAGTTTCAAAGACAGTATTTTTTAATACAAGATCACTTTTTTTTAATAATTTATTACATAGCCCGCATGTATTTCTTTGCGAATTATTTCACTTAAGTATGTCAATTGGTTTTGACTGTTTTCATGATTGTGCAATGTGAAAATTTTCACTTTAACGCACCGTTATGATAAAACTATGGGAGCTACTGTTTCGTAAGATGAAGCTGAACTCAAAATTACCGTCTACAAAGCTAAAACAATTTCATAAATATATAAAATTACAGTTTTATCCCACACAAGCAACCTTAATGACACATCACAAAATCATGCATACTTAAAACATATAAACAAGTTTAGTTCTTAAACAGCATTATTCTTTGTGTCCAACAGAGTAACAAATACCTACATGTGAGAAAGATAACTATGGATTACCGAATTCAACTGATGCGATGTCCCCATTCGAAATTAATACTCTTGGGCTTTCCTCTGACGTCGTGATTATCAATGCCAACAATTTTTACTATTTATATATACACGACTGTAATATGTTTACGTGTACCTCCATGCATTCATGTCACCAGGAAAGTTACTAGGATTTTATTGTAACGGTTTAGTAAACAGCTATTAAAACCATTAAAATTATTAAAATGTAGTAATTTTCTATTTAGTTCCATGCTATTTGCGAATACTGCTGCTATATCCTGAGATAATTGTAACTTAAATCATGCTTTACAAGGTAATCAACAGTGTATAAGTTTTAATAAAACAAACTACTTTTCATTGTTGACACAGACAGAATACATGAACACGCCAATGGATACTCACCTCGAAAAACGTCACAGCATAAAATAAAGTACTATATATTCCTGCGAACTGTTGGAAAAAGAACAGCCCGCAAATGACAGCCATTGGTTTATACCCTGTTGGTCTTATAAAAGTTTTCATTCGTTCCATGAAGCCAGCTACCACAAGCGCTTTCATGTCTTGAGACTTTACCATTAAAGCCAGTTGCCGTTCTGGTAGTCGGCTCTGAAACAAATACCCAACCATTTTATTCTCATACATTAGGGAACAAAAAGCGACGATAAACAATTGAAAACTAAATCTCTTAATTTGTTTAGTCTGCAGTAATGAATTGTTTTATTACGTCTAAAATTTAACAGTATTATTTTTTAATTTTAAAAGTTTGTGTAACTATAGTGAAATTATTAAAAATTCACATAACTATGAAATTATGTATCGTTTGTACGATTTCATATGTGTAAGGCTGTGCATCTTAATCGGCCAACTATTTGCTACAGCATGGAAATTTTGTGTATAGCGAGCATTAAGTTGCCGGTCACAATTAGTTTCAAAATTTAAGTTACTATTATTTCAATTTTGCCATTATCTGTTATGTTCACAAGAAATTGTTTTTGCGACTATAAATAATACATTTAATATCTAATCTAGTTCCTAATTACTATCACAACTGTAAACAAATAAACATACAGAACAAGGACAGACAGAAACATCCACGACGGAACAATACCAACACAATGTTTTCATCACGTCAGCATCACTAAAAAAAATTTTACTGCACTGTTAAAAATTTCCGTGAATTTACGGGAAATTTTACGGAAACCTTTGTTTAATTAGCGGAAGCATTATTTTGTAAAACAGTTATAAGTAATTATGTTTCATTAATTAAACATACGTAAAACTGCGAGAAGAAACTAAATATATAACCGAACGCATTATTGTGCCTGCATCCTAAAGAAGTCACATAAATATGCGAGTTTTCATAAGTGGAGCTAGTTGCCTTCCGTAAATTAACGGACACTTCTGGAGAAGTTTTTAACAGCACTTCTCCGTAAAACAACGAAAATTATTTTTAACAGTGCCACATAATGTTTGTGAGAGTATTTAGCAACTGTTGTTTAGTACTCTTTAGTAACATACTAAAAATTCCACTGGCATCCAGTACCACTTGAAATACTCTCATGTACACCATTATAAATTTTAACGGAAATGTACCGATAATAAACGGAAATAGTGTCCGTAAAAGTAAAATACGGAAATGTTTATAGTAAATATACACTACGGAATCATACGTAATATGTCCGTAAGTCTGCTGCGGACACTTGCACGGCAAAAATCGATAGTTTATGGGTTAGAAAGATGTAAATATTACGGATATATTTAAATAACATCACCGGTAAATCTGCAAATCTGTAGAAATGCAATTGTAGCATTATAGACATGTAAATATGACTCAGTTCCGTGTGATGAAACTGTTTTACGGAGACTTATGTTGGATTAAGAACTAAGTTTCCGTGAATTTACGGAGGTATCCGGAGAAATTTTTACCAGAAAGTCCGTAAATCGACGGAGAAAAATTTTTACAGTGTGCTACAAAAATCCCCGTTTCCATTTTTGAACTGCAGAGGTTGTTCTCATAAAAAAGCGTATACCGTATGTTCAAGAAAATATGTAACAAACTTCGAGAGATGGTTCCTTGTAAAAAATTAGTTAAATTATGCGACGAAAGATTTTGGCTGACGCAAATCATAACGGAGAAATTCGCGATTGTAATTTGACATTTAAAGCTAACATTCTATAAAAAACATAAAGTAAGGACACATAAATAATAAATTTCCTGGTTTGGTTTAGTAATGACAACTGCATCTGTGAAAAAAAGTTTCGAATACCTGTTACCTTAAGTGGTGTTTGTCAAGCCTTTTTTTGCATATAATTTTTTTTTTACTGTTACATTTATTGGCTATTAAACGACACAGTTTGTAGCAGGAGGCCCCAACGAACAAAAAAGTAGCATTCTGGCAACGCTCTCAATTGAATTGTTTTATGAGAAAATGAGTGCAGAACAGATGGAGCCTTACAGATATGCAACACGCAGTAATTATGTTCAAGCAACCCCATTGTTTAATTAAGGTGAAAGGTATTCGAAACCATTTTTTCACTATGCAGGTCTCTTTATTACTAAACTGCATCCGGAATGTTATTTATTTCTCATTACTTGTAGTTATTTTAGCAAATGTTGCTTTTCAAAGTAAATATCCAATAGTTAATTCCTTCCTTAAGATTTGCAGGAAACAAAATCTTGCACTACATAACTTTATCTCATTTTTATGGGGTATCATATCGCAAAATTAGTAACATACTTTCATTAACATTCTGTATTTGAAGCATTACCTTGTATTTGTAATTGCGTAAAGTAAACGTAACGATTATATAATTCTACATCATCGTGGTCTTGAAATTTAACTAATTCACACAGTAACAATCAAACAAATAATTATTACTTTTAACATGTTATAAAACCAAATAGTTGTACAGACTCTCGATCATACGCCATTATACTGACTATCTAGATCTAGAAAACCCCAGCATCCACTATCATTGATATATTTCTATTAAATATGAATCAAATTACAGTCCAATTAATTATCATTATTTTTCTATAGCACAACTTGTGCCAACACAATTTATTGATTTCACCTAAATACCTATCGAAGACTGACGTTCGTATAAAACTTACCATTCCTGAACAAACCCACTATTTTGTTCATTCAGACGAAGAGTATTTTAAGTGATATTTCTAGAAGAAGATTGCCATGCGAAAAGTTGCGTTACTTTTTCATTAAAAATATTTTAAAAACGTAGTATTAAAATGTAGGCCTATATTTATCAGAAAATAAATGTGGATAACAATCCGTTCTATTGCAATATTTCCTTAAAAATACGTAGAAAAACTTTTTTCTAAAATAATTGTACTGTATTTAAAATTGGTCGTTTGAAACGTCATTTGCTTTGACTTTGAGTCGCTTTTAAACATCGTGGCTTCGGTGCAGACTTTTTTTCTTCATATCATAACTTACCAGTCAGGGTAAAACCTGTTATTCTCTCTCTCTCTCTCTTTACAGCAGCAGTACACTTTATAAATATGTGATGATTTTGGTTATAGTTAATAGTTACTTAGTGTTATCGAGCTTTCATTAAACGGCGAAAACAAAGTATTGTCTTAAATTTTATTTTATTCAGAATGTTTACAGTAATAGATTCGCTTTCCCAATTCATATATAACGTGTGTAACGCAAGACAAGAGAATCAGCTAGGGCCTCACTCTTTAGTTTTACAGTGGTTTCAGAATTTTTTTTAACGGAAATTAATACATATATCAAAAATTCATTCTTACAGTTTTAACACTTATATATCATAGTTTGTATCTGAATTTTTCTTTTGCAATACACCAAACGGATTTTTAGATTTTTGGCCCTGAAATATCACATCTTTTGTTGTTAAATCAAGGCAAAATAAAGCAAAATATTTTTTGCTAGCAAACGTTAAATTATTTTTATAAAAAATTCGGGCAAAATTGTGTACCGTTTGACTGTACACAGTCTCTAATTTTTCAAAGAATTTGGTTAAAAAATATTCCATTTTTTTGCAGTTGTTTGAAATAAATGAAAGACCATGGCCTTAAATTGTAATATTATAAGATAAGATGCTCTACGTCTCGTTGACAGAAACTGGGAATCCTAGAATTCGCCCGAAGCGATTTCGGGAAAGCGTGGCAAAACCGCCGATGGTAGGATGGCCGGGGATGGGAATCGAACCCGTGTCCTCCCGAATGTGAGTCCAACGTGTTATCGCTGTGCTACCTAGCTCGGTGACATAATATTCTAACATGAATCCTACTGAATTCTTGAATCAGATGGTAACGGCGAAAAATTCGTCGTGACCAGTGGCAAAGCGTGGTCGTGTTTCTAGCGAAGCGGTATTAGACATCATAAGCACACACGCTGCATTCGATACACGTGAAGCAATCAACCAACAAACATATTTTGTGAAAACAATATTTTCTCCCAGTGTATTTCAGCGCCTCACGTGCACATCTGCAGTTCTGCTTTATAAACAGTGAGTGGATATTTTAACTCGCACGTGTCTTGATGTATTCGCAAACCATAGACGTGTGAGGTTGCAGTAACCTTATTCTAACCGCTGCCAATAACCACGAAGCACAGCTATGATGTGCACGTAAGGTACGGAAACTAACTGGGGTAAAATTCTTTTCGCTAAAACTTCATAGCTAGGGCCCGGTAGTCTTAGCGAAATATTTTTGCACCACTTTGTTTCAGTTCCTTACGTGCACACCCGCATCTCTGTTTTGTGGTCAGTGATTGGATGCCTTAACAAACAACGTCTGGAGGTTAATCCTGAAAATCACATACGTGTTGTGTCACAGTTACTGATTGGCACAGTCAAATGAATAATAACTCTGCACAAAAACACTCTGCTAATAATTATGAAGTTGAGTTGCAGGTGTACACGTACACATTGTTCCGGTGTTTTTTTTTTGTTGGTTTTTGTTTTACTGTGGGTTTTCATGCAATGCGGCAACATTCGCCCGCAATGGCGTATGTCCAAAAATAACTGTGTTGTTCATTATACAAACCCTCTGCAAGAATCGTTCAAAGAGTACTTGACGTTTACACCATTCATAAAGCCAGAGATTTGTTATGAAAATAATTTTTGAACAATATGTTTAAGTGCCTTATGTGCACAGCTGCAGCTCTGCTTCGTGGTCAGTGATTGGATGTTATAAACTATCAAAGTCTCGGAGGGGGGAGGTTCTCCCCGCAAATCACAGACGTGAAGTACTGCAATAATCTTGTCATGACTGGCACAATCAAATATGAGTGACGCCTGTGTACAAATACACACTGCCAATAACCACAAAGCAGATCTGCAGATGTGGACGCAAGCCAATGAAAAAAATTTGAGCAAAATTCTTTTTAACAAAAAATTGCAGGCACTAACCATGTATTGTATAGAGACTACAAATTGTAGAGGACCGCGGTGGCTGAATGGTCAGACCATTCGCCTCCCATAACGGTGATCTGGTTTCGATTCCCGACGGGATTAGTCCCCTGATTTTCTCGTGTAGGAATCGTGCCGAAAGATGCCGTTGGTCGGCGGGTTTTCTCGGAGGTCTCTTGTTTCCCCCGCCCTGGCATTCCGGGGCTGCTCCATACTCACCTCATGTCACCCCTCACCCGCGCTGAAGAACTTGATGTTACGCGCTGACCAAAATCTTTCTCGCTCACTAAAAAGCACCTCTTCCCTGTGTGGAACACACCCATGCTTGGCCACTGGTCGTGACGGGTGGATGCAAGCTCTTATATTGAACACAACTAGCAAAGTTCCCGACACGTACATTTTTGCCTGCGAGCCACTTGAGAGATCTTTCAGCTTCTTCGACTCTGCCGCGAGCCACCAGCCAGACTGGAGACTCCGGTATCCAGACTGTAATAACCAGCACGGACAGTATTATGAAGCCAAGCGTCAGCCACGCCACAGTCCGCCAGTTGAAGTAATATCCTTCCGTATACGTGATCAGCATCCCTGCAACAACACAACTTACATTCCAACACTCCGTAACTGTGTATCTCAATTTTCGTTAAAGGCACATGGTATATAAATAAACGATTTAAGAATGTGTGGTAGATAAATAAACGCTGAAAATACAAATCTTTTTCTACGCATTTTTATAAGCCAATATGGTTAAAATGCTCAATGACAATCCTATATAATGGTATTTGCCAACTTTATGAGCAACTATTTATCCAGAACTACTAATTCGTTACGCGTGATCTATTGCGCCGCAGTTAAATGTACGATGTTCCGGCGTCAGAGATTGTACCTCAGAACTTCGTAATGATGGAAACAATTTTGTTTGAAACGTTGGCTAAAACTATTGTCTAGTGTTGCTATTGTTCAAATTTTGCAAATTGGCTTCAGGAAACCTACAGTTATAAATTAATGATTTAAGCGTTGAATTATGTACCACGTCCTCTTAAGTGACAATTGAATTATTTAGGTTTTTAAAAGTTGATATCGAAAAACTACAAAACAGCAATCTTAGTATATGATATTTGCCAACATGATAAGCAAACGTGAATCCAAATTGCCATATTCGCTAAGCGTCATTTTTCCGCTGCAATTAAATGTACGAAATTACGACGTCAGAAATAACGCCTCGGAAATACGTAATTGGGAAAAAATTTTTGCTCAGAAAGTTGGGAAAAAAAACTTTGTAGAGGATTGTTGTTATTTTATTTTTTATTGGCTTCGAGCCTCCTACTATTTGTGATAGATGCAGTTAGCATTTATTTGTGTACCGTGGACCCTAAAGAGCGCTCTGAGCCGAAATATTTCATATTTGTATAATTGTACCAAACACTGTCCAACTCTTGCACATTACGTCTATAGTAATTTCCTAATAATAAAATATTTTTCGGTCCAACAGTTTTCGTACAAGCGAATATCTATGTAGCGTTATAACTGTTTCCGCTACTTACCCAAAGTAAAAACTATTCAAACAATACGAATGAAATCATTTAGAGTGAAAGTACATCAATTAAGCTACGGAATGACACCTTTATTATGCCTCGTAAAATTGATTAATTTTTAGATATACAGATATGCAAAAATGTAGGTACTGCTTGACAAACCTAAGTGTAGCCCCGGGTAGGAGAGGTAAGAGCGCTAGTGTTTCGAGGTCGCCGTGTGAAGGTAGGGGAGGGGAATATCTTGGAGGCCACCCCGTACACTCCATTCATATTGTAAGCTAATAGGCCTGTGCAATGATATACGGTTACCTTGTAGATGCGCGATGCACAACGACACGACGTGCACAACAACTAACTACACACTGGTGGTCACTTTTCAGTTGAAGAGACTGTACGCAGTGCTTGTCGCGACGACCATGCTACTTGCTCGCTATTGGCTGGGAGGGTGTAGTGGAACAAAGCAGAGTAGGAGGGTGAGGCATGTCAGAGATGGGAGACGGCTGTAGATCACATACGTTTGTCGAGAAGTAGTCAAGAATTTTTTTAATGGAACAGAACTGAGTTACAGAAATGAAGTTAATTTCCACTTAATAGTACTGTCACGGGCTACATCATAATATGTACAAAAGTACGCTGTACATTTCTACATTTTGAAAAATTGTTTGATTTTGTCCAATTTTATTTCAAATTCTTTTTTTATTTTATTTTTTTAAATACAAAAAGAAATTTGCGGTTTTATACATATCTTGACGTAGCCCATGACACAATTTTTCGGTGTGAATGTTTTCACTTATGTAAGTCAGTCGGTTTTTCTTTCATGTATAAAACAGTTTTATGCAAACTTGGGCTTTGACACGCCATTATACAAAATCTATGTAAGATAAAAAATGTTCCTAGCTGTATAAATACTTGAAATAAATGTCTACAAAATAAACAGTATCTCATGCAAATTTAAAAATTATTAAAATTATTAAAATTTTTGACGACTCCCCATTTCAAATGTATGTTCCGTGCAACAGTTCTATAAAAACAACGGCCATAGGTACATTTTACGAACGACTTTTCACACGTTTATGTGACACACAGAATTGCTGACAGCGAGTAGAAAATACAGATAAGCTTATCGAGTGAATTATCATAAACATACTCACCTAGAGATGCTAAGGTGGGACACATTGAGATCAGAGAGCCTCTCACACTTGGTGCGCCCACTTCAGTAATGTACACTACCGCAGGACTCGTTCCCATTGCTGAAACCATATAACGTCAGTGTATTATGAATAAATTATATCTATAAATATCGTTAATGAATAAATATATTGCAGGCGAACCAGTCTCCGTACAACTCCAAGTGTTTTTGAACACCTGAATGTTGAAATAAAACATGCAGTGTTCTCACAGTTACAAAGATATTTACGCAGTTGAGATAGCAACCATTAAATGTGGTTCGGGATAAAGTGAGCACTCAGAAAAGCCCTGCTAAAGTTCTATTTACAGCCAATTCATATCTTTCCGCGCTTAAATGCTAACGACGGGACATGTCTAACTTCTCTGGACACGTCACTTGATGTTTGCGCGTGTAAGATAAATCGTGCAGTGCGGTAAGAACCTATATAGTTTGATAAAAAAAGTTTATTAGTTATATAAAATATAATTATGTCTATTTCGGCTGATTTTGTTCCAGTATTGTTGTACTTAAATAGGAAAATACACGGAACTATATTGCGTAATTTCGCTACCAACCATACAAGCAGTAAGACAACTATAGTTAATGTTCAGTTATATGCAGTAACGGCTAGTGATATTTTTGAAGGGTTAAATTTTTAGTGCTCACTTTATTCCGAACGACCTATAATAAGGAAGAAGAGTTTGTATGAACGTCATACATTCACTTGGCAAGATACCTCATCTGTGCAGTTTTACAGTAACATTTGGGAATTTCTTAAATTTGGAGCATATTTAGTTATAATCGTCTCTTCTTTTATTGTAAATGCTGTATTAACTCTGAAATATTTTGGGAATTTTTAAGTGTTGTTTTTAGTTTGTTTCGTTTGACTGAAAATAACAAAACAATACTTCGTACATGTTTAACTATTTAAAAAAAAGTTCACATGTATGTTGTGTGTTCATTTCAAGTGGAATAATGCATCGATGTATTTCGATGTAATTCACCAAGAATGAAAATCAGGTGTCATTAGTTCAATCTCTGAATATAACACCACAGTGAGAAAAAACCATGACATGCAACAACAGAAATAAGCCGGTTAGTTAATTGTGATAACATCAATTACTATGAAGTAGAAAAATTTCTGAAATTTATCTTTCAAACAAAAAGATTCTACTTTAGTGAAAACTCAGGAAGTTTATCGCTTGCTGTATAAGAAACTTTTCATTCGTATTTACTTTAAATACTCAAATAGCAAACACGTAATTTAAAAAATCTATATTTCACAAATTAGGTGTGACAGCGCTGGTCGAGTGGTTAGACTGATTGCGTCCCATCGAGGCTATCTCTATCTATCGCAAAAGCGTAAGACCGATACAAAAACAGTGTTTTCTGTAACCACCACCGGTACTTTGTTAACTGGAATACTGTTCCTGAAAACATAAAACAAATAACATAATCTTGACTGAAAATAATGACAGCCTGTATATAAGAGACATTAATTTAGACAAAAAAAATGGAAACGTCTAAGGACGTTGCACCGGACAGCACAAATTGCTTACTTCATTAAAAACGTATTTTGTTACAAAATAAAAATACCGAAGTACTTCTTTGCAACACTGTGGACTTATTGTATACAATTTATTTTTAACATTTTTTAAACAGAATCCTTATTCTTGGCAAATTAAAGGCACTGTTATAAATGGCTTCAAAACACGTTGAAAAATACATTCTTCAAGAAATTATGTCTCCAAAATTACTTTGGTTGAGCGTAAGAATAATTCAGCAATTCAGAAAATTTACTTATTAATATTTTAATGAAATTGCTATTTACATATTTACATATATTATCTTTATAAACTACTGATATGTCCTTACAAAGATCTAACGTGCCTATAATGAAGGAAAAATTTAGGGTTATTTATTAATTTATCATCTTTTTCGAAAATATTTTCAATACCCACTAACATTCCCATGCATGAAAATAAAATTCACTTTTACACGTTTTCTTATAAAGGTTAGATTTTCTTATAACAACTAACAAATATGTCTCGTTAAATACATACATGCAGTTTACTATTAACTCACTAGTTTTACCAACATTTGGGAACAAAATTAAAACCCGTTTTTCAACTACGTCGAGTTTGCGACGCGAATAAACTAGATATACTTCGTATTCGGAAACTGCGACCCATCCGTGGCGTTTGTCATGGTGACGTCATAGAAGCTTCAGCGTTGGTTTGGGTGTCAAGTTATTACATTCCCGATGCGTCCACCGCGCTATTGTGATTCCAGCATAACGCGAATTTTGCATGACTCTACTGACTGTGCCAACCAAACCTATACGCACGCTGCCCCCCTCCACTCCCCTTCCCGTAATTACGCCGGTGATATGGGCGATTAATATGGCCGCGAACTTTTCACGGAAATAATTTTGCCCCAGTTGGTGTCAGTGCCTAACGTTTACATCAACAGTTCTGCTTCGTGGTCAGTGATTGGATGTCTTATCTCTCACGTGTTATCAGTAGTGACCCTGGCTTTTAACGAAAATAATTTTTCCCACTCTGTTTCAGTGCCTTACGTGCACATCTGCATTTCTGCTTCATAGTTATTGGCATCGTGTCTATGTAAAGTGACGTCTGTCAGTTGTCTGAATCAATTAAAATAAAGTCTCCGCAACACCTCACGGCTGTGATTTGCCGGTAGAATCCCAAAGCTCTAAATAGATAAAATATCCAATCACTGACCACGAAGCAGAACTGCATATGTGCACGTAAGGCAATGAAACAAAGTGGGGCAAAATTCTTTCCGCGAAAAACCAGGGTCTCTAGTCATAAGGGACGGATCTAGGTTTTCCTACACGCCAGGCAAGAATTGTGATTTGTTCCCCTCCCTCCTTCCCCCTCCCCTTCACCACAACTATTTCCATTAGGCCAATCCACCCAAGAGTAGTAAACGTATCTTGCTTACGTTGTTTTGCGCTCACGTTAATTCCAGTATAAAATTTTAGTGCAAATACATAAAACGTGTACTTAATAGCAACCATTAGCAGTGTTTTAAGAGTGCGTAGTAGATAAATAATCGCAGAAAATATCAATTGATTTTTATGCTTATTTCGAAGCCAATATGGATAAAATACTCAATGATAATCCTATATAATAGTATTTGTCAACTTTATGAATAAATATTTATCCAGAATTACTAATTCGTTACGTTTGATATCTTGCGCAGCAGTTAAATACACGAGGTTCCGGCGTCAGAGATTGTGCCTCAGAAGCTCGTAACACTGGAAGCAATTTTGTTTAAAACGTTGGCTAAAATTGTTGTCTAGGGTTGCCATTGTTTAATTTTCGCAAATAGGATTCAAGAAACCTACAGTTATAGATTAATGCTTTTAGCGTTGAATTATGTACCACGCCATCTTAAGGTGCATTCCAATTATAAATACTGTAAATATTTATAACATTATATGGAGTTCAAGGTTAATTAAAATACAAAAACACAAAAATAGAAAAATTTTAAATACTTTTAGAAGTTGTATCATTTTTACACTCATTTACATTTCATTCCCAAGTAAAAATTATCGGCACCACCAGCGCCCCCTTTAACCCGCCACCCGGGGCAGTCTGCCCCCCCCCCCGCCCTTGCCCAGCCCCTGTCGTCATAGGTTCCGCCCCTGTCGGACTAGGTTCCGCCCCTGCCTCTTGAGTGTCCTACTCACAAATCACAGACGTGTTGTGATTGGTACAGACAAATGAGAGACGTCACTTCGCAAAGAAATGCTGCCAATACCTATGAAGCAGAATTGAAGATGTGCACAAGGCACTGAAACAAACTGGGGCTAAATTATTTTCGCGAAAAGTTCGTGCCGATTAACTTTTCTTCCCACACAAGGGTGTGATCAACTCCCTGATTGGTGGAATAGAGTGTCGCACATTACCATATCAGCGTCAGGCCATACAGAGGCATTGCTGTGAAATACCTTCGTCAAGTAGCATTTGCACCGTCTTATCTTGAGTGTTATAACCATGAAGCCGTAACGTACATTCTTAGTGTACTTCACGGATGCATGCACGAACAATTTCAACCTTGCACAAGAGTCACGTACATGGGCGCACTGCGTCGCCAAGTATTTCTTCACCAACTGGGCGTCTTGTAACTATTGGCTTGACAGGAAATGTGGCAGCAACACACTACCTGTCAACCCAAGAGTGGCACGGAGGTGACATTTCGAGAGACATGCATAACTTGCGTTCTTTAATGCCAGAAAACTAGAATCCAAACGGCTGTCCCTTTGGCTGGAAATGTCGTGGTGTGCGGCGAAGAATGCTTCTGTCCAATACTTGAAAGTTCTCGGTTGAGTGACCAGCCTACTGTAATGAGGTCACACCTTATCTCATCACTAGAGCCCACGATTTTTGATGAAAAGAATTCTGCAACAATTTGTTTCAATGCCTTACGTGCACATCTTCAGCACTGCTTCACGTTTATGGGCAGAATGTATTATCGCACAGGCGTGGCTCATTTGACAGTGCCAACAGGAACAAGGTTACTACGACACCACTCATCTGTGATTTGCGGGTAGAGCCCTAGACGCTGAGAGTTATAAACAGCCAATCACTTACCATGAAGCACAGCTGCAGATGTGCACGTAAGGCAATGAGACAAACTGTTGCAGAATTATTTTCACCAAAAATCGTGGGCTCTATTCGTCACATACAAGCTCGCTGCCAATGTAATTATACGTTGCTCACTGGTCTGCACAAGGCAGTAGATTCTAGTGTGTCACCAAATAATAACGTTAATTGTACAGGTCACTAGACATTTTTAAACCCACGAGATAACATAAGGTCAGAAGATTTTGTGTAAAATATAGGACCGCAAATATTAACTCAAAAAAGCAACATCCATGGACGATATTATCGTGTTGATTCATATCCTGATATGTTCTAGCAAACAGATGTGCTTGACGTACCTCATTTGTCAATCTTTGTAACCTAAATGTTGAGTTGTACAAGGTTTGTAGTTATTCCAAAATGCTATGCCCGAATCACTAGAATAATTTGACCCCCAAAAGCGGTCACTCCATTATTGTTCCTGTCCGTAAGATTTTAAGTTTGCTCTTCTGTATTTCATAATAAACGAGGTGGGTTCCATATAGCACGGCCGGGCTATAGCTTCTCAATCTGTATGCTTAAGTAAAGCACATGTATGTATGTATGTATGTATGTATGTATGTATGCAAGTATATATGTATGTATGTGTGTATGTATGCATTTATGTGTGTATGTATGTGTATAAGTATGTGTGTATGTATGTATGCATGTATGTATGTGCATGTATGTACGTGTATATGTATGTATGTGTGTATGTATGTATGTGTATATCTAGACGCTTCTGATGCTGATAAGCTCATGCGTTTACCTTTCTGTCAATTTTTTACTCTAATTGGTTTATGATAAAACAAATATATTAGTTTCTTAAGCAAAGTATAAATATTTTTTTTAAACAAGGTAAAAACTATACAATAGTAAAGTACTTTAATAATTAAAAATTAATTTTTCAATTAAATACGTATTCCACACAGACCAGCTTCATAAGGCCGCTTGCACAGGCACCTGGGTTCTGCCGGTGCTTGCTTTGTCGGTTGTGAGTGTCCCTTCACAGACGCGGAAAAGGAGCTTTATGATAGGTTGACTAAAGACAACGCATGTTGTGAACCTTAAAAATAGTTTACACTAGGGGCTTCGCTACAGAGGAGAGTATAGGGATGAATAATAATAACTGTACTTAGAAAGGGGAGGGTGTTGTAACGCCGGCCTACTTGTTTGTTTACGTTTCAGCCACGGCAACGCTCATAATACGCAGAACTAAGGTATCTTTCTTGGAAGAAGAAGGCTTGTTTATTATATTTAGAGCTTTAACCGATTAAAATGTCAAGGTTATTCTTGCCGATGACAGTATTAGCTGCATGATAAAATAGAAATAACATATCCACAAAGATAATGCTATTTATTTTTTATAAGTACAACAAGAATGTTAAATTGCTTGTGGTTAGTATATCAACCAGGAGTGTAGAGGAGATATTTTAATAACTGCATCAAAGTTCATGCCACAGAAAACCCGGGCCAAACTGCAACGTTCACTGCATTTCTTACAGCGGAAATTTGAGTGACCCCACAGGAAATAGAACCTGGATCGTTGTCGCGTAAGATGACTGTTCTAATTACGACACCATCGTGATCCCCTCGGCGTTACAGGGAAAGTAACAATATCTATAGGCCTACTACGTATTCCAGGTAATTCTTACTTATTCATGGGTAATTTATGTCCAAGTTCATATTTAGCATTACCATGCGAGGTGGTACAACGATAACGCGTTGGGCTCGCATTCGGGAGGATCCGGGTTCGATCCCACGCTCCGGCCATCTTTGTATCGGTTTTCTATGGTTTGCCGAAATCACTCAAGGCGAATGCTGAGATGATTCCTTAACATAAAGGCCATGCCTGATTCCTCTCCCAGCTTCTGTCATTGTACAAGTTGTGTGTCACCGTATCTAATGAACCCCTCAAGTGAATTTCAATGAGAACATCCTCACTACGTGCACATAAAAAGAAATCAATGTGTGTTGAAATTTTTAAATTTGAAGTCAATTTGAGGTAACTACAGCTACTTAAAGTTCGCGCTTTTATAACGCCCACGGTAACGTGCAGTGACGTCACAAGCCATAGTTCACAAGGAGCCTTGGCAAGCTAGCCGACTGCTGTGCTGTCGCACTCCGGCGGAATGCTAGACTACGCTTGGTTAAAGAAAACTATTTTTAAGTCTGTTACGGTGATTCGTTTGATTATACGTATGTAGTCAATTATAAAATGTAACAAAAGTTACATTTTAAAGGTATTCGAGTTGGAAGTTTTATAAAAGTTTAGTGTTACGCACATTTTTATATCGCACAATATCAGAGCAAAATCCGAGCACTGTAATAAGCAATAATACATTAAACAAACCTGTTTACTGGCCCAAACCATTACTATATTAAATTATGTAATACACATTTACTTTAAAACAGAACCACACCAAGTGTCGGCCACGATTGTTACTCTCTGGGCTGATATTGGAAAACTTAAGTGTGTTCAATAATTTTCGGGTAAGTATAATACTGTTTCTCAGATTTTGTATGGAACCGTCGATCCTTTATCCAAATTTAATATCTTGTATAGTATAATCAATAGTATTTTGTATTTTATTACGGATGTTAAGTTAATGTGCAATACGTAAATTTGTACAGCAAGGAATACTTCTGGGCTATTGTGTAGTTTTGGTTCAGCGTACCGCAAAATAATTGTTTTTATGTTGTATAACAGTGTAACATAAGCCCACTGCAGTACTATTTACCACTAATGACGTGTTCATTACGTAGTGAATTAACAAGTGATTGAACACGCACAAAATAAACACATATAACCTAAATGCAAGCTTAACCATGTATGACCTGCTATTATAATGTAGGTACACTATCCTACTAGATCACATAAAAAAATCACTTTCGCGATTCGCATTCAAATTAAATTGCTGTTTCTCACGCGCAAATATGCCATTTCAGACATCGTATTAATATGGTTGCGATAATGGAAAATTTATGGTTTAAAAATATATATAAAACATATTTGTATCAGACGCCTGTAAAACTAACTAGTTTTATTATTTAAAAAATACCTGACGTACGTGAGTTTTGAACCGGGGTCCTTAAAACTAGTACCGAATTTCCGTAACCAATATGCTACACTTTATTCGCTGATTGTCGTGCTAGCTTAAGTCTTTATATAAACAGTGCTGGCCGTTATGGCCTGTGACGTGGACTAATCAAAATATGTTTTCGGTCGCCTGCTGCTTCCCCGAACTTTGCTTGCTTCCCATTCCTAAAACCATAGTGTTTAGAAGAAAATTTCTTTTTGGTATCTTCATATTTCTTCATTGTTAACAATATGGCATACATTTAAAAGTATTTAAATTTTCATGCTGGGAGTCTATTATCTCGCTGTCGGCCAGACAGAAAATCCACTTGCTTATTTAGCAGCACTACGTGCTCTTGTAATTGTAGAGGTTTAAATAAGCTATTAAATACAAATACTATTCAAACAAGCAATCATGTTTTATTGGCGATGTTGCATACTGCGAGCAATGTTAAATCATATACTTCCGAAAGATTTATGCGATGATGACCGTTGGGTTGTTTAGCAATACAGTAAAACTTATAGAAATGATAATGCGAAATGTTTGGTTCAGAATTTAGTTTACTCGTGGAAGATAAATGTTTACGTTTTGGAAGAAAACGCTTCGTATTATTTTATACAAATGTATTAACAAAAATAATTTTGAAAATATCGTAGAATAAGCCATATATATACGGAAAGGAATTGTTCTCGAGTTCAATTATCTTCATGTTAATATCCACTTTCCTGTGTTTAATCAAGCCTCGGCCATTTACCTGCTACTCATTAGCAAACAGACAATTATCGAATAGACGGGGCTGGAGTATGGATTCTAACACCTTTCCGTGGTCATAGGGGGTGTTCTTAACTACTTATTAGTGTAACTACTCATGAGTGTGTCACCCAATGAGTTTGTGCAAAAAACTGACGCACGATTTAAGTTCAGTCTGTACTGGTTTCAAATATCCACGTTTGACGTGTGTGAACAGCGGAGCGGTAAGAGCCGAAGTACCACGCTCGACGAGAAGCGTATATATAGCCCCTACTCACACCGAGCTAAACTGGTGTGCAAGATTTACTTTGCAGTCTGTTTCCTATGGGACCTTAAGCGGTGACCTTAAAAATTTATTTTTGGATAATATGAAGTAAAGACCAACGCAAGCATCTTGTGTTGCACTTAATGAATTCAGTTGGCATTTTCGCAGTTACAGCAGTCTAAAAAAATCTGTCTTTTATTAATTTTGAGAGGCCCGAAAATCATGTTTCTAAAAAACGAGTTGAAATTTTAAGGTTATAGAAGCGTAGTTTTAAGTGAGTGTTTTTTTCGCAGGTAAACGTAATAGGAATAAGTAAAGTGGTTTCGAGTAAAAAATAAAACGCGTGATAAACTGTCCATGCGCCAGGAGAGGACTTATATCGCTCCTGCAACGTAGATAATGAGAAACCTATTTCTCGAGATATAACAATCTCACCTGAGGCAATGCCGGCGATAAATCTGCCAGCAAAGAGGACGCCATAGCTCTTCCCGGACGCAATCAGGATGAAGCCAACAGATGCTGGCAGGGCTGCCAACCTGATGGTGTTCAGTCGGCCGATATACTCCATCAACACCCCCGACAATATTGCTCCCACAGGCGCCATTAGGACCAGGATGCTAACTGCGAACAACGAACACACACAATGTTACAAACACATCTTACCCATGTCCATTGCTATGCTAGTTAAGGAGGCCGTCTGGATGATCGTGGGTGAGAATACCAGGTTATTAATTAGATTTTATTGGTTTGTGGACGTACGCCATTGCTCATGTTTTGCTGATCAAACTGGTGTTGAATGACAAAATTCAAAAAAGAACAAAACGCACAAAAACAGAGAAAAAAGCAGTCCCAGTGGAATTATGTAAGTTTTTTTTTAATTAGACAAAGAATTCTAAGGGTGGAATTCAGTCGAAAATTGACACAACACCCAAACACAAATAGAACTCTCCATTTTTGTGTTTTTGTTCTTTTTTGTAATTTGTCATTCAAAACCAGTTTGATCAGCAAAACATGAGCAATAGCGTATGTCCACAAACAAATAAATTCTAGTTGTAAACTTCCATTGCAACAAACATTTAAGATTCTCACAAGGTTATAGCTATGAAATTGTTGTATTGTCGTCGGTTCTTAACACGTATGCAAAATTTCAAACTATTAGGACGTCTGGAAGTGGACAAAAATTTCATTCAAAGAGTCCATTACATTGTTACAAACATGTGAGGCTAATAAAAACATATTAAAAAGAGAAGTAGTTAAACGGTATCGAAATTGTTAAACGTTTTCAGTTGCAATTTACTCAAATATAGTTCAGTTTCTCAGAAAGCTTTCTGACCAGAAGCTCAAATATTTTTCCTCCCTACTGACTAGAAAATTGGCAAAACGTATTTTGTAAAGATTACTTAAATTTCGTAGTCAGCATTAGAACATAGGAAAAGTATGTTCCGTTTATAACGGTTTACGCTTGAGTTTAAATTGCCAAATAACTGCGAATTTAAAGATGATTTGATACATTTGTACCCGTGGTAAAAATAGAAACTTTGCAGACATTACTCTTCTCCGAATAGTTTGGGGTAGTGGAGACAATTTTAATTTGTACACTTTTAAATTTTGCTTATTGATTTTGACTCAGCAGAGGTAGATTACCATATTTTATGCAAGGACATTTATTCCTTAGTATCTACAGAATTGTTCTTAAAAAAAATTTTGCTATCGCTCTCTAAGGAAAATATACAAAAATATAAAATCGTTTGTTTGACAATAATTAAGAACACTTACTACAAATGTCTACAAAATGAGTGGCATTTAGTTCCTTACAAATTTTGTGTGTGTTACGTATCACAAACGTAAATTTTTATAAGTTTGCGTAAATTTATAAATTCTGTTTAAAAAATACTGTTCAATTGTTACTCGGGAAATGCAGTTACTTATGATAAAGTCTTATAATCGGCAACTTACTAACATTTAAATTTTGTGTTAATGTAGTAAGGTGATTATGACTAAGTCATAAACAGCAAAAAAATTGCTTTCCTGGTAATTAATGATTATTATAAATATAAATTATGAAAACTTGCATGAGAAAGCGAAACCAGCAAAAATAAATTTATGATTGAAATTCTAGGCACTATGCGAAAGTTGCTGTGCAGAATTGTTGGACTGTAGGAATTTTTACAGAAATTATTATATTTGCATTTATTATTTATTTTTACGTGTGTATTTTACTAAAGTATTCTTCGTTCTCGTAATATTATTCCTCTATTACATATTCGATATCAATGTTTCAGTAAATTCATTGTGTGATAGAACGTTCAAGCTGCTCAGTCGTAACGAGTGATATGTACGTATGAAATGAAATGTATGTAATTATGCTTACAATAATTATGAAATTTATCTATGGACATATGTTTCTATGCCGTAAATGTGTTTACTCAAGCTGAAAATAACTTTTAAAAATATTTTAGACAAAATTGCTAATATTTCCTTACGTACAACCACAGAAATTGTAGTGACGGTAATATTGACGAAGGTATTTTTCGCTAGGTGTTGGTCCTGAAGCATCCACAGTGTAGATACGTATTTAATTTTTCCAAAAAGAAAGAGTTGATTAATCAATATTTTTACGAGTTAAAATCCAAACTCAATGTTTTTGCAGTGTTGAATATTAAAACATTGCGCTTTCATATGCAATCAAAACGGTTAATTTTTACAGTTAAAGATTCCGTAACAGTTGTTAACGAGCTCTGTACAACTAACAGCTAGATGGTATGTTCTATTGGCAAGCCTTTTTAAAGCATTAAGTACTTATCTATCAACAGGGATAGCAAAATGGAAGTACGTAGAATTTTATTTGTTATTTATACTCTCTATTTAAAATAAATGAAATTATTTTTTCTACCCCTGTCTATTGAACATGATCAAATATTGCATTAAAGTTACTTACAATACGCGATTTTCCTATCATTACAGAAACTAATAATAATAATAATAAACTAAGCATGTTAACAGTTCATTCAACTGAAACTTTAAATTATAAATGGGTCGCTCATCGGTTATACACGTAATAATGTTTTTTTTTTTTTTTTCATTTCAACGATCATGCCTTTAAATTTTCAATTGTGAATCCAGAAATCAATTTCAAAACTTGTGATAGAAACAAGGTTAGTAATACATCAAGCACATTTTCCAGATAATTAATAATAAATTCAGGTGGAGCCGCGGTGGCCAAATGGTCAGAATACTCCAAACTAGGCGATTCGGGTTCGATCCCCTGCGGGGCCGGTCCCCGGATTTTCGTATGTGTGAATCGTGCCAGATGATGTCGCTGGCCGACGGGGGTTTTCTCGCATCTCTCCCGTTTCCCTCGCACTTCCCATTCCGGTACTTCTCCATCGTAGCGTCTTATTTCCTGTCATCCTTCAGGGTACGCAGATTGCCTACGAGATCCCATTAATAAAATACGCATTCGGGGTTAGATATTCTGACCCTCCGGTATCCTCCTCATCAGGACTGTCAAGTCGGAGTCGTGGAGTCGGAGTCGGAGGTACGGCAATTTTGTGTGGAGTTGGAGTCGAAGTCGATTAAAATGTAGCAACGCTGGTTCCAGATCTGACTTGGCTAACAAATCTTAATATTTACGTTTTTATACATTACGTTTAAATCCTAGTACTCAAATTTAAGAAGTGTATATTTAAACAAGCTTAGGTAAATGTTTACAAAAATTAAAACTATAAAATTCTTAAAGGAAACAAAGTAATTATTAGAGCACTATTCAAGTATTAATTACCGAGTATCTGGTAGGTAGTTACTATGTAAAAATAAAGAGGTTATTCAGTAAATTTACAAGTTCAAATTCACTCCGTAATAATCTGTGTTTTAATTATAAACTTTATACAATCCGCTTGTCACTATGTTAATGAGTCTTGGTCATGGTGAAGTCGGAGTCGGAGTTGGAGTCGGATAGTTGAACAACTTGGGAGTCAAAGTTGTAGTCGGAGTCGATAGCTCTGGTTACCGACTCTACAGCTCTGCTCCTCATTCGATTTTTTTAAATATATAAATTCAGGTTTTAAGCTCCATTAGTTTCAATTGACTAACAAATATGAATAAAGAGTGTACCAAATTGAAAACTATTTTTAAGCGACACGATATTAGAGCACAGAGCTACATTACCTAACCACGAGGACGAGGCTTTGTCTATATGAAGATCTCCAAGCCCCTGATCCAGCTGAGGGACTAGGACGGCGGAGAAGGCCATGGAAATGCCCACCACGATGTGGAAAGCAGCCACGCATATCGATGCTATCACCTGTAACAAACACGTCCAAGACATGTGTACTCATAAGATATATAGTTTCATAAACCAGGTGAACATCTGCACGACTATATTAATGACGATAAAATGTACAAGAGCTGGTAGTTTCAAGGGCAGACACAGTAAAACAATTTCGTACTTTAAAAGCAAAAACTTGTAAACTAATGCCAGAACATTTATCAGTCTAGGTACTGCAACACGGATGTCACAGGTCATCAAAGCAGTCTAAATTTTACAAACACTTCTGTGGACGAAAGAGAGAGACATTTTTATGGGCCGGTTGTTCGATGAGAAACAAAATTACTTGGGGGCCTGTCACATTTTAGAAAATGGTTTGTGCTTTTACAAAATTTTAGTTCTTGGAAAATGGTTGCTTAAAATGTTTTGTGGCACTTCAAACAATTTTTGTAAAGTGTATAAGGATTTATTTGTAAATGTACAGTTATTATTTGAAAATTTACCCAATTTTGTAAATATGCAGACACGTATGTACTGTACATTACAAGCATTTCCTGTTATGTTCAGCCGATATCGTAAAATCGCTCTGTAAATTTGGTGTAACTAGTTTATGCTACGTAGTCTGAATCTGTCGAGACATACTACAGTATGATGGTACTCAATAAGTTAGTTAACGGAATATTTGTTGATCAATCAGTTAAATTCTTGATACAGTTCGTACCAAAAATATATTACACGTAAAAACCAAGTTGTTACAAAGTCACAGAGAAATGTTACGTTTACGGCTCTCGTCTGGGTTTAAAAAAATATTCCTCTCAAAAGCCGAGAAACTCGGGTATAAACTCTTAATCATCTCAGATTTCTACGATGGACGCCGAAGATAGTATAAGAAATTTGAGAATAAATTATAATACATTAAAAAACCTGATAGGCCTAATTTTGGCATAACTTTGTACTACACATATAGGCCTATGTTATGAGTATAGAATGTTATACCACTGCTCTACCACGGTAATATAAATGTTAGATATTAAGGTGTTGATGCAAAGTTAACCAGTGACTGCAAAATAACTTAAATTATGGAGTCCGAACCTTAAGTACACGCCAACCTAAATATAACTGTGTCTGCCCCTACTCGTGTAGTAAAAAATTGGCGGCCAGCCTACCTAAGAAAAGGCCTGGAAACATATCAGTCATAAATTTGTATAAAACACACATCAGAATGTATGTATGCATCTACGTCAAAAAGTTACAATGAGCAATTCTATTATGTTTAAATATTTTGAGGTTGGGAGGTGCAGTCTCCCTCGTGGCCGACACAACCCCACTCCTTTATTTAAGAAACTACGCTTATGTGGTTTTTGATAAAGTATTTAATAACGCTGTGTACATAAAGTGGTCCTGGGCATGATTATATGTTTCGTAAAGGTAAAAATGTCTGCTGTAAGAATTTTTTTAGATAAAAAAAAAAACGAGAAATAACTCTACACTAAACAGCATTAACGCAAAATAAATCAATTCAGTAGTTTCCGCATTTGAAATAGCTGAATTACTATGTTGTAGGGGTCGCAAAAATTCAGATCACGTCAATAAATAAAAACTTGCATCGGTTATCTTAGTACACTAAATAATTTAAAAATAAATGTTTACAGTGAGAATCCAACATGCATACATTAAAATGTTTTGTGTTAACACTTATGTAAATCTCGAACAGGCACAAATTTGATTATTAAAAGTTCTCTTTCTATCACTCTCTCTCACTCTCTCCTTCCCCTTCTTATACTTTTGTGAAATTTTGAAAGTCTGCATGTCCCATGGAATTTAATAAATAGCAATAGTCACGCGCAGCACTTACATTCTTGACTCAGTCCCGCTATTTCCTACAAAGTCACGTTCTTCTTACGTAGCGTCAAATAAGTTGATCCGCGGTCATCCTTCATTCTATTTAGATAAATCTGTTATAGTTAACTAAAATTTAGGCACGTCCATGACATTTATAAAGTACATTACCGTTTAGTTTTATTCTAATGTTAAATTCGGAACGGAAGGTGTACAAAGGCCATAATACACGACGAACAAAGCGTGAAATGAGAGCGTCTAAGGAAAGAAAAAAGCAGGGAAAATCGAAAATTATCATTCACTAATTGAGGAACGTAGAAGTGCCAAAATAATTAAACAAAGATCTAAAAAAATAATTAAATTAATATTATAATATTAACGTTATTGATAATTACAACATGTATGTTCTGTACTGAAAAAAAAGGCTTTAAAGCGTACAAAAGATGTAGGCCTTACTACATAAATTTTTGCAAAGCACGTGTTTGACACATTTTATTTTTTGTGAAAAGTGAAGTATTTCTGCCTGCAAACCTTGGATACACGGGGCGGGGGTAGTGGCCGAATGGTCAGACCTCCCACCAAGGCGATCCGGGTTCGATAACCGGCGGGGTCAGTCCCCGCATTTTCGCATGTGGGAATCGTGCCGGACCATGCCGTTGGTCAGCGGGTTTTCTCGGGGATCTCCCGTTTCCCCCACCCTTTCATTCCTGTGCTGCTCCATACTCACCTCATGTCACCCCTCACCAGCGCTAAAGATATCTATGTTAAGCGCTGACCAAAATCTATCACTCACTGGGATATACGGGATGTTAAAGTATTATTCAACCCGCCCTGCACAATCAGCTCACAGTGGTTGGCATCCGTTGTGCAGATCTCGAAATATGACAAAAAATCTGTATTTATTCATGTCGTGCCATCTTACAAAATAGTGGAGCTACAACAATGTAGTCTACCACATCAACTAATTAAATAATGTATACATCATTAGCTCGCTATCCACTGAACACTTTTTAAAAAAATCACTTGTTACCTCATATAACTAAACACAAAGATAATGGTTTATAAAATGAACGCTATGCCGTGCAAATACCACGTGAACGCCCTCAAGGGCTCAGCCTTCCTGCGCGTTAGAGGCTCAGAAGTGGCAGAGCTATAAAGGCGACCATGAAACGAGTATTACAAGCAACATCGTCACAACGATCCAAGTGCTGAACTAGCGTGCAAGATTCCCACCGATCCATTTTTACTTCGGGATTTTAAGCGGTGATAATATAATTTTATTGGTGGAAAGTCTGTTGCGAAGTTCAGTGCACGATTCTACCTGAGGTTTTCATACACAAAGTTAGTACATTTTGAAGTACGCTAGTCTGAAAACGGCGTTATGACACTGCATCATTCAGTGAAGCATGTTTTCTTATCGTACATTGTCATAATGGTCGCGTGTGGAATACCTTCGTAAAAACACATTCCCTTAGAGAATACAACGCCTTTGAAGAACTTGGTAACGGGAACTATAGGGCGTTCACTAGGCAAAATCTCATAATTTTATATCTGCACGACTTAGTGATCGCTTTATAGACGTTACTTGTGACTATATTTTCAACTTGTAAAATTTTTTTTAACTGTCATAGTTTTCCCATAGTGATACGACAAAGTCAACATTTTCAAGTCAAGCATGGGGTTATGAAACACCAAGTGTCTTGTTCGAATTAAATAATTTACACTGAAATCAGATATAGGCAATATGCCAGAACATTTTAAAACACACAATGAGATTCCTCTGTACTTTTTTAAAAAAATCTGAAATTGACGACAGTTTACTTCATTTACACGGCAATTTAAAAAAATATATGAAAGAACTGTTGTGTCTTTATATATAGGCTATTAGCATATTGTCCATAATATTTAATTTCAGTGTAAATTATTTCATTCGATTGAGACACTTGGTTATTGTTATTACCATGCTCCCGTAACTTGCAAATTTTGACTTTGTCATGTCACTATGGGAAAACTATGAGAGTTTGAAAACTTTTATAAGCGAAAAATGCTGTCGTAAGTAATGTCTATAAAACGAACACTATGAGGTGCAAATATAAAATTATGATTTTTTTCCACATGAACACCCTTAAGGAATTCTCCTCTCAGAGTGTATTGTAGCTGTCTGAGAAGCGTAGCTTGCATTCCACATGTCCACTGTAAGGAAACAAAAGACGTAACGAAACAGGGTGGGAGAAGGTGGTGTGGTGGTTCTTCTACCTCGGCAAATCCTCGCGTGTGTGGTCTCATGATGTGCCTGGAGAAATGGCCAAGGCCAAGGCGAATGGTCTCCCTACCCCAGCTTTTTTTATGAAGCACAGCGACCGGTTTTATAGTCAGCTCTGCCGAGGCGGCAACAGAGCCAAAGACCTTTTCTTCCTTTGTAATGCGTGTGTGTGGTCCAACGGTCCATTAGGTGGTCCCGCCAACAATACATTTCAAACCGTTGCCCACTTGTGTAGTCAGTAAATCCCGTATTTCGCATGCAGGGACACGTACAATACAAAATCTATGCATACCTTTAGTATCAATGTCGCCATTTTAGGGGTGAGAGTTGTGTAGTACCATAACTAATAAGATTTAAATTTGCCGTAAATTAATTCAAAGAAAGAGACAATAAATATTCGCGGTTTCAATGGTCTGTAGAGTAGCATAGCCAACTTTAGTAGAAGGCCGCGGCATTAGATCTGGCAACTCTGGCAGGAAGGGTCAATTTAACACTTCTTCGTCTCACCAAAGGCAGTGGCTTCTGCTGATTCGCTGGTATGTAGAGCAGAATAACGAATCAGGTACACCCGTTGCCTTTGGAGAGTTAGAAGAATTGTTAAAATGACCATTCCTGCCAGGGTTACCAGAGATAAGGCTGCGGCCTTCTGCTAGAGATCGCTATGAGAGTAGCCTCCAAGAACAGCCGTGTACTCGAGTTGACAGCAGCTGATCACTGACTGACTCAGTAGTACCTAGAGACTGGAAAAATTCGCGGGGTTAACTGCCCTTTAGGCTAGCCTCCAAGAATGTTTACGATATGAAGCACATGACAGGTGATCATTAGCTGCTTGCTGTTAAAGTGATATAGGTATGTATTAGACACATTTTTATTATTGGCGCAGATACTTCCAAGCGATGTCAAATAAGTCAAAGGTTAATTGCGAAAGAGACAAAACCATACAGTTATTGGAAAGTTAGCCTGTGCCCAAAAGAAAACGAGAAATTTTAAGGTCTCTAGTGATAGC
>PNEQ01127239.1:0-42535 GCA_003012365.1 Medauroidea extradentata | reverse complement strand
TATTGCAAGAATTTTTTAATACAAACCATTGTGGCTTTTGTATAGGTTGTTTATGGTAAAGTGTGCACTTTTAGAGAGTGACTTAATAATTATAATAATAATAATAAAATATGATTCCTTGTCACCTCTTAGTTCAACTTTTGAGTGCAGTGAAATAGATACTGTCTGTTTCTTGCACTGGTGTGTTTACATAAACAAATGGCGGAAGAACACAAACTATCTAAAATGAAAAAGAAATAACCAAGGGGTACTTTATTGTGATGATTCTATACATATAAACTTGCAAATTTTGCGTTATTATTGACTGCACACTAGACTGCAAGTTTCTGTGAGTTGGTCTTACTTCTGTTGTTAGCTTACCGTTTGTGTGGCGCCTTTCAATGATTTATTTAAACAGAGCTGTAAAAAGATGTTTTTGCGGTGTTTTTTTGGCATGGTGATCTTGGTTCTAAATGTTAAAAAAAATGTATAGGTGAGTACAACACACATTTATCTGTAATATCACTGAATGTCTCATAGGCAGGGCCCGGTAGTTTTCGCGAAAATATTTTTGCCCCACTTTGTTTCAGTGTCTTACGTGCACACCTGCAGCTCAACTTCATGATTATTGGCAGAGTGTTTTTGTGCAGAGTCGTTATTCATTTGACTGTGCCAATCAGTACACGGATAACTGTGACACATCACGTCTGTGGCTTGCGGGTTTAAGGCGCCTGCCTGACTGCCTTGTAACCAGCGTTGCAGCGTTCTAGCAGAACGCTTTTATCTAAGAAACTACTAAACGTGCTTCTAATATGTGGATTTACGAAAAGAACAAACACTTCAAACGACCTCAGAATAGTAGTTTTAAAACATCACGTTTATTAGAAAGACCATTCCAGAGCACCTCAAAATGACTAAAAAACGGCTTTTTCAATCTTTCATATCTAAACAACTACTGAAGGGACTCGTGTGAAACTACAATAGAGAGGTGTATTGTACTTTACTTAAAACTTTCCAACAGTAAAAATATGGGGTCACCACTGAAAGTGTCAGTCAGGCGAGTGTCCTACGATACCACTGCACGTTGTTTCAGTGTCTTGTGGTAGAGGCGATACCGCACCAGATGAGCCGTTCAACATCGCCCTTGGAGTCATGCCTCGCTCACACTAACACACGGCCACCAGACGGGCGCCTTAAGGGCTTGTTCCCGAGTTTTTTTTTCAAACTGGTGCCAATAACTCAAATATTTTTTAACCAAAAGTTTTGAAAAAATTTGAGTCAATTTGTAATCACACGATGCACAATACCGTGGACGCGTTTTTTTTTTTTTTTTTATAATCTACAATTCGCCAGTAAGAAAATAATTTCCTTCATTTTTGCTTATTTTCACGACGAAAAACGTGGTACTTTGGGTAATGAAATCTAAAAAACCATTCAGTATAATTCTACAAAAAAATTCAGCTACAAATTATAACATATAAGTGTCAAAAGTGTGCAGCGAAATTTTGATATGAGTATTAGGTAGCAATAAAAAAAAAATATTTTCGAAATCACTGCAAAACTCTGTAACAAGGCCTTAACCTCCACACGCTGGGTGTTACGGCATCCAATCACTGACCACAAAGCCGAAATGCAGGTGCGCACGTAAGGCACTGAAACAAAGTGCTGCAAGTGTATTTTCGCGAAAACTACCGGTGCCCTACTCATAAGGGCGAGTTACCGACGTGCAGACAACACCAGTTCAGTGGCATGCGCTTAGAGGTTAGTTTGAGACAAAATGCACGGGCTATGTCGCCCTTATATCTCCGCTCTTCTTGGACCCAGACGCGCAAAATTAAGACCTCACAGGCGGCCTTGTAAGACGCTGACCAACCACCATTCACATATTCACAAAGAACAATCTTCACCTAGTTGGCTAAAGGGCGAATGTTACAAAATCGTAAATTTACAGCGGGAGCAATAAGCAGGACTCTGCAGTTTTGTAAATGTTGAGTAGTGTGTACGAACATTTTTGACTACCAAACCAAGCGTCGAAAAACTTTTATACTTCTAAACCTAAGATCTTTATGGACGTTGGCCATTTTGCCAGGATGAAATTGTTACGTTAGCCCCAAGTGAGGGAGAGTTTTTAATATATAGCTAGAGCCACGATTTTGTCGCGAAAAGATTTTTGCCCCACTTTGTTTCAGTGTCTCACTTGCACATCGGCATGTCTGCTCTTCATGATAATTGGCAGCGTGTCTTTGTTCAGACACATCTCTCATTTGACTGCACCAATCATAATGACTCCGTACGTCTGTGATTTGCCAAGGCAAGTGAGAGTAAAATCATCCAGTCACAAACGATGTAGCAGATCTGCAGATGTGCACATGACGCATTGGAACCAAATGTTGCAAAAAATTTTTCGCCACAAAATCGTGGCTCTATATATATATAGCACAGTGCCTAACATACACACACAATTGTACTTTTGCCAGATCGTGTCGAGTTTGAAAAACTGTATGAGCTAAATAAGTGAAAATAATGAAACATGTGACGTTCGCCATTTTGCCAATCAGGTGACGAAATGACCAGTAGACTATAAACTAACTAATATTGTTAGTGGTGTTGGTGCGCGTGCATAGGTATGCCATGTCCTTCGTGAATAAGGACTAAATGAAACTGTCTAGGGTCTATAATAAAAAAGTAATGTTTGTTTGTTCGTCTTCTGTACGTTCCTATACCATTCATCAGGCTGCGATTAAACTTTGGTGAGTTGCTATATTTCCGCCCACCAATGTTTCTGCAAAAAAAAAAAAAGGAAAGAAAATTTAATTAAATTTTAAGGTGGTGGGGAGCGCGGTCGTGATGATAAAAAAACTGGTTGATAGTGTGTTGCATTACCCGGAAGAGGGGCAGAACAGGGTACCCAGAAAGATTTACTGGAAAAAAAACATTGCTGAGTTGTTATTGATGGTTCGGGATAAGGTGAGCACGCAAAAAAGCCGTTAAAGTTACATTTTCATCCAATTCGTATCTTTCAGCGTGTAACGGTTAACGACGGGAATTTTCTTGCAACTCTGGACGCGTCACATTCACTGCTCAAAGCACAAATTTTGTATGTCCATTTGGAGAAACTGTAAAAGAATATTTCATATTGTCCTCACAATTAACATTTATATATTATATTATGTGTATTATTTTTTTCCATTGTTTCATCTATAACATACATTACGAGCAAGTTATCTCTGCTAGTAAGTTTTATTTTAATAAATATTAATTTTAGGATTTGCATGGGCATGCAATACGGGTCCTTTAAGCCATCGAAGGCACGAGTATTTCGCGTATAAATCTGGCAACAGCGTAGAATTTTCAGTTTTGTACCTGCACTGGCCGAAGTCGAATATCCATTGGCGTCTAACGATGCAAGTGGGTATAATCCCCACGACTTGTTTCTTATTTATCACTGGCTTGCATTCGTCATAGATGTGTTACAGCTGTCGTCTAATTACAGAAAGGGGGATAAAGTATACGTTATTGGCTTTCAACCTGACTTAGAATAAATAGGAGAAATAATCTTGCCTCTAGCCATCGATGATGATAGCGCGTGTAAGACGAACTGGACAACCGGTATGAACCTATATAGTTTGATAAAAAAACGTATTAATTATATAAAACTCTTCTATGCCGATTTCAGTTGCTTGTATTTCAGTATCTTCGTAGTTAAATTGGAACATACACGGAACTCCAAACAGCAATTCGCTGCCAACTATACAACGAGTAAGAAAAGTATTGTTAATGTTGAATTATACGCAGTAATGTCTTGTGATTTTTTTTTTTTCAAAGGTTAAATCTTTAGTGCTTACTTTATTCCGAACGACCTGCATGTGTATCTTCGTGAAGGTTTCTGCAAAAAAAATACAAAAAAAAAGATGGTGATAAGCTGGGTACAGGAGTATAACGGGGTACTCAGAAAAATGATATAATTTTTTTAATGTTTCTAAACCAGTCATTAAATATCTTCAGCGTGATTTTACACCATTTATCACTTTTAAGATAACGAAATCGCGGGTACTGGTTGCGAGCAAATAATTTTTGGGGTGCCAGTAGAGCTCTGTGTGGACAAGTACAGACGTGGTGAAGGCTAAGTTCAACTTTTTACTAAATATTATCATGGTTTTTAGCGTCTGTGTACGTTTCACATTCGACTATAATTTCTATCTATAATTTTCTGTCAGTTTCAAAAATGTTTACCAAAAAAAAAAGTTTACGGAAAACTTTTGTTTCAAATTAACGCCCAATTTAATTTACTCAGAAAGTTAGCGACTTTGTGTTAGCATATCCACTTATACTAATTAAACTATACTTAAATTTAGGTTGTAATTTTCCCGGCACCGTTGCAAGTCTTGCTTGATCGCAGAACTACCTAATTTATCGCAACTCTCCACGTCGCCAGCTTGTCACTTGCGCCTGTTTTGCACCACACGCGCGATAATGGAGTTATCCACTAATTAGTTCGCACTAACATTTTAAATTGTTATCAAGTTGTAAGGGCTTCCTGCGAAGAGGGATTGGCGGGGCGGGGCGGCCCCTCGCGCGTCCCGCAGTGGGCCGAGTAAATGACGAGCTTCTCAGGAGTAATTATCCAGGGGGGAAGTTGGGGGTGGGTGATGTAAGGGCAGAAGCAGGGGGTGTTCATGCGTTAGGGCGATGGTCCCTGGAGAATGGGGAAAGGAAAGCAGGCGTGTTATTAGTAAAATAACCCAGTCTTGGCAACCGGAACTGAGAAATACTGAAGGGGTATGGAAAGTTAAGGTGTCGAGTGAACGACACGAATATTAAGTCGTCGATAAAATCTAAACTACTCGTCTTATTTCAATGAAATTGTTTTGCCGCGTAGATATTATATTAGTGAACGTCTGTTTGTATAGCACTGGAAGGTAGTATGTTTTGCTTTCGGGTAAAAAATAAAATTTGGTATTTACAACAATAAGGGATAGAAAACACAAAATCCATAAAAATTGATAACTCTTTTTTTGTAATTTTTAACACATCAATATCTAGGTCTATATAATAACCGACTTTCTAAAATACTCGCGTTTACATTTAAAATTAATTTCAATATCTGTAAACCTACCGCGCAGAGATTTTCTGATAGAAATAGACGTTCGCTAATAAAATATTTGCTCGGTAAAATTTTTTCGTTGACGTAAGATGCGTAGTTTAGATTATATCGACGATTGAATTTTCCAGTCGTTTACTCGACACCTTAACTTTCCATACCCCTTAACACACAGAATGGAAAAATTTGCGGGTTCACTGACCTGTAGGTTAAAGGCGTAAAATAAACATAAGCATTTACACACAGTATTTAACACAAGAGTTAACATGCATGTACTTTTTAACTAGCTTCCATCGTACGTAGAGATAGCACATACACGACACAAGTTTTGGTATTAAAAAATGAAAGTTTGATCAGTTTAAACGCTTGCTTGATAGTAATGCTGTGTAAAAGGTTTGGCCAGTCAAAAGCTCTGAATGTAATACTACACTGTCACACGAGAGACTAAATTAGCAGCGAAGAAGAGCTTGTTTTGGTTTTACAGTAAAACAACAGTGATATTTTTAATTATAATAATAGAAGGTTGCCTTTTTATGAAGAAATATAACTGCCACAGTAGAAACGGAAATATTTCTGTACAATTGATCTTCAGATGCATAGAAAAACCGCTATAATATCATTTAAAAATAAATTTTACTTGTTGCCTTACAAAATGTATCAACAAAACACTTATTCTAAACAATGACAACCGAATTCCTACCTCGTATTACAACGTTTATTACCATTTTAACAAGCACTTGTGCTTGTGTTAACAGTATTCTGTGTTGATGTTCATTGGTTCCTAGACTTAACGTTGAATCAGGGGGGTGACACAGGATAGGGCCTACGCAGCTCTTATTTTCTGTAAACGATTGCGTGTGTACCAATATACAAACATCACTGCACGATATTGTTATATATTAACAGAAATAATATTTGAAGGCAGTTACCATATATTACAGTGTTAATGTCGGAATCTACACGAATTAAATCTTTTGTTTTGTTATAAAAACTGTTTAAAGAATGTTGATGAATATTAAGAGTCTTGAAAATTTGTTGTAGTGGTACACCCGAGGATCGTGTAAGGATACGCCGCCATTTTCCTTTACTATTATCACTCGTGTGCATGCTCGCCGCGTGGTTGCGATTCGTCAACATTTATCGTACCAAATGGTTTGTTTTAGTTAGACCTTTCAGTTTTAAAGTTCCAGGTGCATTTTATTTTGCCTAGGACTAGGTTTTTATTGTACCAGTTATATGTGGCTTCATGACCTGTGTTTTTTTTTTTTTCGCTTTAAAATGTTTTTACGACTGATGTAACCTAATAGAGTGGTAGTGTGTTGTGTCCCAGATGCTGTCAGTTGTTTGAATAATAATAACTGACTTCGACTGTACACAATATTATGTACTATTTATGAACAGTACTTTAATAAAAATATCAGATTTACTCGTATATAACTTTAAAGTTACAGGTTATGAGTGCACACAATTTAACCATGTCAAGAACCTCACCGCTTGAAATAAATAAAAAATATATAAATGAAATACATTATTACAAAACACTTATCTAACAACATTATAGACTAATTAAATAATTAAAAAGTTCATCACGACTATGCATCACTGTGGATACAAACACAAAATTTCCCTCGACAGAATATGTATGTTTTCTGTTGCGTGGTTGGTAATACACATTCGTTTACGACAACGAGAACGGGCCGTAAATAAGGAAGGCTGGTTAACCTGGCAGTGCCATCTCTTATAAACCCTTACATACTCCTTGCGTTGAATAATATCTCTGTATTCGACAGCGTCTGCTCATTGGATACTTGCGGGCACACTGATACCACATGATTGGGCTTGTATTTATAGGTTGCGTCTTTAATATTATCTCCAAGCTTTCCACGAGGTGTTAAATTATGACACGAGCGCGCACAGTTCTTTGGATATATACTTACTGATAAAATAAACCGCTAATTTTTCAGATCTCTGCGTATAGGAAAGTGCTAAGGCCTAGATATGATGTGTTTGTGTGTGTGAGGCAGGAGCGACAAGGGTGCCATTGACCGGCGTATGTAATGTATTATCGCCTCTCCGTGCAATCTACGCAGCTGATGTGCAGTGCTTTACTGCTATCCTTTTTCCTATGGGTATTTAAGCGGCAACACTTTTTTATTTGTGGGCATCGTAGTTCAAAGTTTATCGCTTGTTTCTGTAGTTGTATTTTTCGAATCCGTTTGTTATTTGTCTAGGTACGGCCACAGAATATATAGGAATACAGAAGTGAAATAGTCGGCAGGAAGGCGAACTCAGTCACACACGCCAGCAAAATGGCTTCCCTGGCCAGCAACATAGCGGAAACACCTACTGCCAATCAGCGTGAGGCAGCTGCTCTGCTAGTCGGCAGCCAGGCCAATAGGAAACCTGTAGTAACATGCAGGAGCCAAACAGACACGGGGCTAGAGTCTACAGCCTCGGGCAGCCAATAAGCGGCCAAGTTCGCCTATATCAAACGAGCCGCCACGTCATTTCACGTCTGTATTACTATTTAGTCTGTGGTACGGCAGTCTGAAAAAGCAATTTTTGGCCACTGTGAGGCTCGTAAATGATATTTCTAATAAACGTCCCGAATTTTTAAGACTATATCGACATAGTATGAAGTGCGTATTCTTTTCCTAGCTGGGCAAATATAATGTGAGTTAAATAGCTTCGTCAGTAAAAGAATAGTCGTAATGTGCTGCAACTCATTTGAAGCGCAGTTAATGAGGTCCCTTAATAATTTTTTTTGGACATACGCAGTTTTTTTCCGTCATGATAGCGTTTTTTGGCCGGAATTGTCCTTCGAAGCTTATACTTCTTAATGTCTCATTTTTTCGTTCTTTAAGTTATTTCCACACGTAATAAGTAGAGGCACGAGTATTTCGCGTATTCATCTGGCAACAGCCTAGACTTCTCAGTTCTATACGTGTACCGGCTGAAGCCGGATATCCATTGGTTTCTATCACTACAAATGTGTAGCACGTGATATCCCCACGACTTGTTTCCGTATTTATAACTGGCTTGCAGTCGTCAAATGTGTGTTAAAACCGCTCTCGTCTAATCATATGAGGAGTGAAGTATACGTTATTGACGTTCAACATGACCTAGAATCAATACGCGAAATAATTGTGCCTCTAGTGATAACTAGAGACATGCAACATTCGCGTTATTTTCTGACAGCTGACTAGACTCCAAGTGACAATAAGCTTGTTCGACGTCTCCCGCTGGTCGATATTGTCGTGACTTACCGCGGAGAACGCTTACACGGTAGAGAGGCCAATCTCTGTAAAGACGTAACACACGTAAATGACAACACATCAAAGTACGGGGCCAATTGAATGGCAGATTATGTTCTGTTATGTATAGTAAAGTGAAGTTTAGTCTGCTAGCAAATGATAACGAGAGTTTTTCATCTTTCTAGTGATAACTAATATATTTGGTGTTTCCCGGGGTTCCGCGTCAAGTAGATGCCTAAAACATTTGCGGATTCGCTGACCTGCAGTCTAGCTTCCAATAATACATGTTTACTCCAGCAGATAGCAGCTATTCATTGGCTGCTCGCTAACACAGTGATATGGTCCACGTTTAGTTATATTTTTATTATTGCCGTAGCGACTTCGAACATTTGTCAAATAAGTCAATAGGCCAATGGCGAGCTGAAATTATAGCTAGTGCCTAAAAGAAGACGTGAAATTTCCAAGTCCGTATTATTATACGTTTTCAAATAGATTGTAAAAATTATACAATATTAGAGACATGCAAAATTCGCGTTATTTTCTGACAGCTGACTAGACTCCAAGTGACTATAGGCTGGTTCGACGTCTCCCGCTGGCAGATATTGTCGTGACTTGCCGCGGAGAATGCTTACACGGTAGAGGACAATATCTGTAAAGACGTAACACACGCATATGACCACACATAAAAGTTCCTGGCCAATTGAATCGCAGTTTATACTCTGTTGTGTATAGGAAAGTGAAGTTTAGTCTGCTAGCAAATGATAACGAGAATTTTTTATGTCTCTATACTTTATTTAAAAAGTACTAACTGATAACCTGCCAATAAGCCTGTGTTGATGAGATACTTACAGGAAATTGACAAGCACATGGTTTGAATCAGATGTAGTATTATGTATATCTTAAATCATTAAAATAAACAGTGTTAGGGTTTTTTAAAAGCCTGTGTACCGGACGTAACTTCCCCGCCTTTGAGACTGCCACAAGTTGTGCGTCAAACAATCGAGCAGTGTTTTTTTTTTCTAATGAGCTGTGATCAGTGCCACTTCACTTATATTTGCGTTAACTATGTTGTCAATTCCAACGCAGGCCTACCAATCTAGATTGTATGGTTGGTTTTACAGCAGTGTATTATTTTTCCTTCTAATTTTAAGAGCTCCCAAAGGCCTTTTTGTAATAATCGTGCTGCGTTAAAAAAATATATTGAAACGTAGTTTCAAATGTTTGTTTCTTTTACTATGTAAACGTGTTGGGAATTCGTTTTTAACAGCTTCACTAGAAAGAGAGAACGTAAGTGATACGCAACAACATCCTTCTATACCGGACGCTTAGTATTCTTTAAAAGGGATCTCTTTTTTTTATTTCTCATTTTCGTATAACAAATAAGGAGCGTAACCAGTTACCGGTAATGCATTTTAGTAGAAACATTACATTTAACGGTAAGGTGTGCAGCATAGGACTAAATCTGTGTTAGTAGTTATTAAGTCTTTATTTCATTGCAATAGATAATTTTTGTCTTATTTCACATTAGCTTAACTATTTCGCAGGTAAGCCTCAATATTTCGAATACAATGTGCGAAATGAAAAGTAAGGTAATTACTACAGACCTGGAAATGTCGCGGGTTCAACGACCAACCAGGCTGGACTCCATAGTCCTATATACACTATGTATTCATATACTTGTACATTGTCTGCTGCTACAGTGAGTGGAGAGTTGTACATGTGACAAGGTAGTGCGGCAGTCTGCGAGTGTTTTCACGCAAGTCTACTATTAGCTCAAAGTCCCTAAGAAAGAGTTTCATTGACAGTGATCCAACCTACAAAGTAACAAACGCTTACAGAACTTTCAAATTTCTGTGTCTCTAGTAATCAGCTTAGTCCCAACCTAAATATTTTCAGTTAAAGCTTCTCTAATTTTTAATCTGGAAGAAACTAAGAAAAAACATGATCAGTAGAGATGATGGTTTATTGCGGGAAAACTTGACTGTTTGCTGGGTTTCAACGTACGTTCAGCTTACGAGAAGATTACTGGCTTTCCCTTATATGTAGAGCTGTTACCCTATTTGACTGAGCCAGTAAGAATCCCGCTTATGTAATATCTAGGGCCCGGTAGTTTTCGCGAAAAGATTTTTGCCCCACTTTGTGTTTCAGTGTATTACGTGCACACCTGCAGCTCAACTTCATGATTATTGGCAGAGTGTTTTTGTGCAGAGTTATTATTCATTTGACTGTGCCAATCAGTACACGGATAACTGCCGCACATCACGTCTATGATTTGCGGGTTTAACTACAAGACGTTGTACTTTACAGCATCCAATCACTGACCACAAAGCAGAGATGCAGGTGCGTACGTAAGACACTGAAACCAAGTGAGGCAAAAATATTTTCGCGAAAATTACAGGGCCCTAGTAATATCTTATGTCTGCTATTAGTCTGCAGAAAGCTACGTTGTCTCAGACTTATATCACCCAATAATACATGTTACAAGAAACTGCAGTGTTTTTAAGGCTATATTGGCACAGAATATTTTCGCGATATACCGTCATCTCTAACCATCATCTCTAATGATTAGTGACAAGAACTGTAAACACGAATGTGTGTTTTCACCCAAGAGCCAGTTTAACGCTAGCATCTCCAAGATGTATAGTAATCTCCATGCGGTCGACGTATCTCGAGCTGAACACGGTAGCGCTCACACACTGGTAGGAAGTGTATACTCCAAATATTTGAGTATTGTCTCCGGCTGGCCTCCAGGAATTCCAGGCACGTCTCCAGTATTTTTCCTGGCGGCCTCGCTAAGTCTCGGAGAAACGCGGGAGACATGGGGGATAATCTCTTGTGTCTACAGCGCGCGAGAGAGCAGACACTTGTTGGAGAGAGATGTGGGTTGAGGGGGGGGGGGGGCAGAGAAAAGTGTGCTCGTAATAATCGCGGCAGATTTATTGGGCGGGAGGTGGGCGGGGTTTTAGCGCACGGGGAAGCTTAATCTAGGCGAGTGCTCGTTACACAAAGAATTGTTTGGACAGCAGGAAGGACGAGGGAGTGCGGAGAGGGTTGGGGAGGAAGGTGTAGAAGGAAGGATTAGTGGCGTGTGCGTGGTCCTCGCTTCGCCCCATTTGACGCCGGGTCCGCTTTTGAATCACGCTTGCAGGAGGGATGTCTCACCATTAAAACGCCGTCGTGTGGGGCAGTGGTGTTCACTGTGTATGAAGAATCTAAATCCTTACTTTGGGATCTTCACACTACTACAGTACAAAAAAAAATGAGAGGGAATTATTTATGTGTAGGAACAGGAAAATTTCGCGAACTCAAGCCCCGACTATTTGTCCCGTAGCTGCTACTCACTGGAATAGAAAACAATGAACGAATATACGAGGCTTCAGTATCTATGTCTAGCCATTTTATACCCAAGGACGCAGCTAGAAGGTGGGTGCATGGTGTTCAGACCTCTCTTACTTTATGGAAACTGCTTAAGAGGAGTCCTCGACTGGCGCATGGACGGTATTTGCAGCGTGTCACGCGTATTCTTTTTAACGCTTACATTATTCATATTGTGTTTATCTACGAAAAGAACACACACTTGAAACTATGTTTCTTTGTTTTCCAAAAATTCAGCACGCTTGTTAGAAACATGATTTTCGGGCCTCTCAAAATAGCTTAAAACGGTTTTTTTTTAGACTGTTGTATCCCCGAAAATATTACCTGAATTCGCAAAGTCTAAAGAGAGGGGCATGCGTTAATCTTTAATTCATACTATTCAAGAATAAATTGTTGTCACAGCTTAAAGTCCCGTAGGCAAAAGACCACAAGGAAAACCTTCCACGCCAGTTTGACGCGCTGAGAATAGAGGCGAAATGCTCCTCGTCAAGCGTGGGACAATGGCTCTTATCGCTACGCTGTTCCCACGTGTCAAAGGTGGAAATTCGACACCGGCGAAGACTCCTCTTAAATAGCACCGTTTGGCACCTTGGAAATCCAAATTTTTCGCGGGGAGAGTGCGGCAACCCCTGCTTTATTGAGGTCGTCGGTGTAACTTTGTAAATAACATTCCCAAGTTAGGAACCCCCATCCCCTAAACAATAATCCTGACTACGGCAATGTGTGACCGATTCGGTTGGAGAGCGTTCGGTCTATGTCGGCGTATCTCTTGTTTGTTTCTGTTTCTCTGGATCTCATCCCCGACCACTGTCCATCTCTCTGCTGGACTGGTAAGCCCCACGAGTCATAGCCGGACCGGGGGTTGACAACCGCCGACGAATGGCGGTGGAAGAGGATCGCGTCAAAGTGGTCGAGTATGCGCGACTGGCGACTGGTTGGTTCTCTTTGAACAAGCGGTAATTACCCTGGTCGGAGTCCCTTTTCGGATCCCGTCGCTTGCCTCGTTTCAACTCTGTGACTTGGGGAAGCACCGTCGGTAGGTTCGGAGGGGGGCGGATGGGTCGGCCAACTTCCACATCCACCACAGATTATTTAGGGATACAGAAGTGAAATAGGGGTAGGGCGGCTGTGTCACATAAATGGCTTCGCTGGCAAGCAACCTAACAACATCGGGCAGCCAATAAGTGGTGAAGTTCGCTCGTGTCATATGAGCCGCCACGTCATTTCACGTCGGGGCCGTGGTAGCCGAAGGGTCAGACCTCCCGCCTCCTACCTTGGCGATCCGGGTTCGATTCCCGGCGGGGTCGGTCTCTGGATTTTCGCACGTGGGAATCGTGCCGGACGATGCCGCTGGTCTTTGGGTTTTTCTCGGGGATCTACCGTTCCCCCGCCCATTCTTTCCTGCGCTGCTCCATACTCGCATCATATCACCCTGCACCAGCGCTAAAGACCTTGATGTTTAGCGCTGACCAAAATATCTTCACTCACTCATTTCGAGTCTTTATTATTATTTAGTCTGTGGCATGGAGGGGTTTCAAGGCAAGCAGTGGAAGCGCCACCCTGGACTTGGATCACGTGATAGTTGTGTTTCAAAGTCCGAGAAGTGTTACAAGAGAATTCGTTCCTCGCCTCTCATAAATCTTATCGAGGAATTTTCATGTCCCTACTAGTGAGTGAATGAGAGATTTCGGTCGGCGCTTAAGGCTGCCGTCTACCTCACTCACGCTTCAAATGCGTTGCAGTGTATTCGTAATCAGGTTTTTTTCTACGAAAATATTCAACGTGTGCCCGTTGTGCCAACGTGCGAAAAGAAAACAAACTTCAGACAAGGTCGGAACCTCATTGTTAAGACGCTATTCTTATTTTTAAAAAAACACTGTTTCTAAGCCCTCCAACATGGCTGAAAACGGCTTTTCCAGACTTCCGTACTTCAAAATGTACTAACCGGATGTACGCGAAACTCAGATTGCGACCTGCACTGAACTTAGCTGCAGACTTTCCACCAATAAAATTTTATGGTCACCACTTAAGGTTGTTCAAGTGGGGAAAAAACATAATTTTATACTTGTATGAAATAGTGTTAGTTTTGTACACATTACTTGAGAGTACACATACTTCTAACGGGAAAAAATTAGCTCATATAGTTTTCCCGTAATGGCACTTCAAAGTCAAAATTTGTGTGTTTTTACTTCATACAAAACTTGAAAACCAGATAACATAATGAAATGAAAAAAATCACATCAAAACCACATGTCCTGGTCTATGGCTTGTAGCATTTAAAACCCGTTACAAAAAATATTTATGTGAAATAAAAAATTTCAAAATTTGAAATTTTTTTTGGTACTTCTAGAAATTTATTTTAAACACAGAAATATTTTATAATGTGTTTGTATATGCTTCAAGCCGTGGATGGTGACGTGTAGTTTCGATGAGATTTTTTCCATTTCATTATATTTACTGGTTTTCAAGTTTTGTATGAAGTAAAATTATGCAAATTTTGACTTTGAAGTGACATAACGGGAAAACTGGCTGAGCTAATTTTTTTTCGTTAGAGGTAAATGTACTCTTCAGTAATGTCTACAAAACTAACACTATTTTATACAAATATAAAATTATGAATTTTTCCCCACTAGAACGCCCTTAATGTCCCATGATAAAATCCGTTCGGTGGGAACTTTGCACGCTAGTTCAGCGCTTGGCTCGTTGAGGTGACGCGGCATTTGATGCGCGCTTCAAGGTCGACCTTATTGCTCCGTTGCTTTTGAGTTTCTCACGCGCAGCTAGGCGGCACCCTTAAGGGGTATGGAAAGGTACGATGTCGAACGGACGACTGGAATGTTCAGTCGTCAATAAAATCTGAATTACTCGTCAAAATCCTATGAGATATTATGCCGAGTAGATATTTTATCAGCAGACGTTTATTTATATATCACTATGAGGTAAGTTTTACGTTTGATTTAAAAAAACTAATAACTGTTTTTAGAAAAATAAGGGCTTGAAACCACAAAATCTACCAAAATGGAAAATTGTCATTTTTATAATTTTTAATACAATAATATCTAGGACTCAATAGTAAGAGAATTTTAAAAATACTCGCGTTTTTATTTGGAAATAATTTCAACACCAGTAAACTTCACACGCAGACTGTTCTATTCAGCAGGCGCTAGTTGCCGCGTCTGAGGCACGGAAACAGGGGACAATAAGGTCTAGAATGTCTCGTGCGTCAATAACAGTGTCGCCTTTATGCGCGGATCGCCGCAACAGTGCGTAGTGTTTTGTTCGTTGGCCTCTTCCTATGCGTCTTTAAGCACTGACCCTATATTTTTGTGTTGTTTATGGAAATTCCGTAGTAAAGTCCAGCGCGTACTTCTCTGTTTTCGTTTTGCGATTCCGGTTCGTGTTTTTTTACGTTACAGCAGTTTGAAAAACAGTTTTTGGCCATTTTGAGTTGTCCCGAAACCATGATAAAAAAAACAGCATATTTTAAAATGTGTTTTATTTTAGCAGATAAAGATATTGGACGAACGTTTAGCAGTATCATTAAAAATAACTTTCTAATATCACGCTGCAACAATGTTCGTGCGCCAGCTGTACAGGGCACTTAACATCGAGGTCTTTAGCACTGGTGAGGGGTGACATGAGGTGAGTATGGAGCAGCGCCGGAATGAAAGGGCGGAGGAAACGAGAGATCCCCGAGAAAACCCGCCGACCAGCGACATCGTCCGGCACGATTCTCACATGCGAGAATCCGGGAATCAGCCCCGCAGGGAATCGAACCCGGATCGCAATGGTGGGAGGCGAATGATCTGATCATTCGGCCACGGCGGGCCCCGATGTTCTTTTAAAGTCATATTCGGTGTCAATAAGTACAGTCTGTCGGATAATATTGTGGCTCCACACATTTTTTTTTTTTTTTTTTTTTTGTTTCCTACTCTCCTACAGGTGCGGTCTCTCCCTGCGTGTTGAAGTGTTTTATTTTTCGCTTTTTCTATATTCTGAGAAGAAAAGTATAACATTTTTCAATATAACGTCAATTATATTTGCCTTGCGCTATAGTACATGCATAGCAGTTGAAATTTTAACTTATATTTAGGCCGTAATCAGTTGGGCAAATTAAGAATGTAAAAAAAATTCGTCAGGTTGAGGTCTAAATTTACGTTAAAATCTCAAACCTTATGCTTGTAATGTTGCACATGTTGTAGAATTCCTCTTATAATCGGAATTTCACACTTTACTGCTCAGATTTAAGTGTGTGTGTGTGTGTATATATATATATATATATATATATATATATATATATGTGTGTGTGTATGTACATATAAAATAGTCCAACACGTTTGGCGAGACCACAATGTAAGGACTTTCATAGAATGCTCCAGTAACATTTTTTTAAAAATTATTATTTGTGAAAATTTAGTTTTTAAGTTGCAAAATGGAGCTATTTAAGTAATTTTCTAAAAAAAATTAATATACCACTTTAAAAATGTTTTAATGTTTTACGGATAATCTATACGTAAGAGGTCAAATAATATGGCTTGGGGGGGGGGGTGACATGGATCCGTGCCTGCGTGAGGCACACCTGAGAGTTATGCAGAAATTCACTAATTTTCAGACATTAAAAAAAGTTTTTAAAAAATATCCCTTTGTAATTCCAAATGTGTCTTGAATTACCTCATAGCTTAGTGTAAATATAATGTCTTGCTTCTGCATGTTAAATAATTTTTGTTTTAATTTTGGCTAAACTGCAACGGTTATTTTCTGATATTATTTAATGAGTGATTATGCAAAAAACTATAGGACCTATTTTTGTATTTGGAGAAATGACATGCTAACGTGTGAGAGCTGAACAATGTTATACAAAAATAGAATTGATAAGTTTTACGGGACCAACTTGTTAAGGTATTTATAATGATTTAACTGTAGTTATTTTTTTAATTCCTAAACGTGAACATATATCGAAAAACTTTTGCCCAGTTTCTTTAACAGCAGTGTTAACTGTGTTGAATTATTTTTTCAAAACAAAATACTCAATGTTTTCAGCTGATTATGCAATGTAGGAAATTCTCATTTATGTTCTAATTTGCTAGATCTATATACATTTTTGCTTAGAAAAAATTTTACTACATAGATAAAACAATGGCCTTAATGGTGTTCACGTGGCAAAATTGCATAATTTTATGTTTGTACTACATAGTGTTCTTATAGTCATTACTTGTGACTACATTTTCCACACCTAAATTATTTATAGCTCTCATAGTCTTCCCATAGCGGCATTTCAAAGTCAAAACTTGCACGTTTCGGGAACATACAAATAACAAAAACCAACATACTTACCCAAATTATTTCGTTCTAGTAAGTCAGTTGGTTTTTGTTATTTTGTATTTCTGTAACTGGCAATTTTTGACCTTGACATGCCGAGAGCTAAAAAAATCATCACATGTTGAAAATTTGTCACAAGTGACGTCTGTAAAACGAACACTTTGTCGTACAATTATAAAATTATGCATTTATTCCCTGCGAAGAGACTTAACCATGGGAAACCGTGAACAGGCTGGCTGGAACGGGTGTTGAACTCGGGCCGTCACTGTTGCCATTCACTGCTGCACCAGCCTCTCTCGGTAGGAACTCTCGGAGGAGTATCGGTACGCCGCTATGCAGTTCTACATGTGATCCACAGGCAACGAGACACCGCGTACAGAGCGTTTTTTTTTTTTTTTTTTTCGAACGACAGGTTTGTTTACCCGATCCCTAGCTCGCAGGGATGTAAATGCGGGCGCAGGTGGCACTCCTGCCGGTGGACATTTATCACGGCGTAGTGATGGAACGACTGGTGTAATCCTGTTCGTACGAATGTTCCCTCTCATTTCTGTGTGACAGTTACAATTGTCCAAGTCACACACAGAAAAAGTAGTGGGTGTCACAGGATCGTAGATTTTCACGGCTTCACAGACCTGTAGAAGAATGTCCGTACACGGACGTATCTAGACTTTCCTTCACCCGGGGCAAGATTTGATCCTCCCCCCTTCCTTTTTTTCTTTCCATGCAACTTCTTCCATAAGTCCAATCAACCCAACAGTAATACCCGTGTATCGCATACGTTGTTTTGCGCTCGCGTAAATATCGGTATAAATTTATAGTATAAATACATAAAACCTGTATAATCTTTGAAAGAACTGTGCAATGGGAGTTCATGACTAGTTTCAGTTTCTTGACGTACTCCATTGCAAAATTATGACTGTCAAAGAAAACTAAACAAATAAAAGAAAACCATAAAATAAACAGAGTATGCTTAGTCAGCAAGATACATACACAACATGAAATTCCAAGATGGAATCGGGTCAAATAAAAACAAGGAACAAACTGATAACAAATGAAATTCATAACAAACAAAATAAAAAACCAAATAACATGCGACACAACGATGAGACGAAACAACAAACACAGTAAATATCAGACACGAACAGAAAAATAACAAAAGAACACAACAAGTAGACGAGACAAAACGCAACAGATATCAGACTCATACAGACAAGACAAACGACACAATGAAGAAACTAAACAAAACACAGTAGTTTTCCAGACAGACAGTGTTACAACGTTTCGGGAACTGGAATCTGTTCCCGTCATCAGGTAGACACACAGGGTACCAAATTTTTTGTCGTGAAAATAAGCAAAAATTAAGCAAAATATTTTTTTTGTGACGAATGGTACATTATTTAAAAAAAAAACGCATCCACAGTATTGTGCACAGTGTGACTGCACATTGACTCAAATTTTTTCAAAGCTTTTGGTTAAAAAATAGTTGAGTTATTGTCACCAGTCTGAAAAAAACTCGGGAACAAGCCCTTAAAGAACATATACTTTTGGAGGATAACCTACAGGTCAGTGAACCTGCGAATTATTCCGGTCTCTGAGTATGGGTAGAGATGATGGCTAGAGACAGGAAATTCCGCGAAAAGATTTTTGCAGCACTTTGTATCAGTGCGCACCTGCATCTCAGCTTTATGGCCAGTGATCACAGACGTGATGTGTGGCAGTTATCCGTGTACTGATTGGCACAGTCAAATGAATAACGACTCTGCACAAAAACACACTGCCAATAGCAGTGAAGTTGAGCTGCAGGTGTGCACGTAAGGCACTGAAACAAAGTGCGGCAAAAATCTTTTCACCAAAAATTTCCGTCTCTAATGATGGCATACCGCGAAAATTTTTTGTGCCAACATGCTCTTGAAAACACTGTAGTTTCTAAGGAGATGTCTGATTGGGAGATGTACGTCTGACACATGGTAGTTGTCTGCGGACCAGTAACAGGCGTCAAATGTTACAATAGCGGGATTCTAATTGGCTCAGTCAAATAGGGTAACATCTCCACGTACAAGGAAAAATCAAGTAATCTTCTGGTAAGCTGAACGTACGCTGAAACCCAGCAAATAGTCAAGTTTTCCCGCGATAAATCATTATTAGGGATCTCTGTTTTTCGCGAAAAGAATTTTGCCCCACTTTGTTCCGGTGCCTCGTGTGCATATCTGCTGTTCTGATTCGTGGTCCGTGATTGGCTATTTTAACTCTCGTGAACTTTGGGATGCTACCTGCAAATCACAGGCGTGTAGTGATGCAGGAATGTTATTGTAATTCGCTCAGTCAAATTAGAAACGGTTCTTCACACAGACATGCTGCCAATAACCACGAAGCAGAGTTGCAGATGCGTGCGTAAGGCACTAAAACAAACTTGGACAAAATTCTTTTCGGAAAATCAGGTGTCCCTAATTATTATCTCCAAGGATGGGACACTATACTTCAGCTCCACTGTTTTTGAGCAAGTCTGGCAATATTAATACACAATCGACTGTTTTCTAGAAATGTATAGGAATGTCACCATTTATGTATTGCAACCAATTTTGTGTTATGTGATACTTTCTTAACACTCCTATGCGTCGGTATTGTAAGTTTACAAATAAATTGTTTACAGTGTTGCTTATCGCCAATAATAACAGAAATTTTCATGTGTCTACTGATAGGCATTTGAATTCTGTACTTTGCATTGCCGTTTATGACCTGATATCCTCAGGGCAGTAAATTGCGCACATTCGGGAACGATACTGCAGACCGGGTCCTCTGTACCACTTAATGTTATTTAGGCGATGCTGCTTAACGGCTCCCGCTTAATGCGTGCTTAATGCGAACACTGGTCTGCGCTGATCATCGAGTTAGCGAGCTGTGATTTCAGGATTGTAGGATATTAATTACCCGCTTGCACCGTGCTAATGGTCTGGGTTATATGCTCCCTGGAATATTACGATTCATTACCACACGAGATCTGCGTCTGTTACCTTCCTGGACTAATTCGACGACAATGAGAAGCAGTGACCATTCATGTTCGCATCACAGAATAACTGGGCACATAGAAGCGAAATGGCTTGGTAGTCAAAGTGTTGCAAACGTTAGCGTGTCTTGTGTACCCTGTACTTTCTCGAGACTGACTAACGGATAGTGAGCCAAGTTCCGGGCACCGATTAAGTATCAATCACTACTACTCGACCACGACAACTAGTCACGCGAGAGGAAAGCGAACTATACACTGTTCACGGTAATGTGACCACTGCTTACATTTTCTTTCAGCCATTTTGCAATCATCTTTTATATTTTTGACCTGAAAACTTTCCTGGAACAAAAAAAAAACAGTGTAAACATTTCCCTAATCTTAAAACTTACCTTTTTGGCCCAAATTATACAACAGTTTTTGGAAAATAAGTGTTGGGTAGTGTTCAGTTTAAAGTGAACAGACTGTACCACTGTGTTCTCCTTCATCACCGCGCGCAACTGGTATGACGCACCTCAGCACCAGCCATAATACTGTGGCACAGGCAGTGGGTGTGCCATGAACTCATGTCAGGTGCAGTACATTTCCCCTCCTTGTGACGTGTCTACCTACTACTAGCGACACGCTTCTTCCCCTCACAGGAGGACTAGTTGTCGTGGTCGAGTAGTACCTGCAATTTACACCTCGCGGTGCAGTGCAGCCCATGTGCAGAGCAAGTAAAACATGTCTACATTAGCGCTAAGATTTATTATACTACAGATTGGAAACACAAAATGTTTTCTTGTGGGAAAGTTTCGCACAGGGAACATTTCTGCCGCTAGTTATACTGAAATCGCTAAGGGACCAGATAAATATGTAACCGTAATAAAATTAAATTTTGATAGGCTTGAAAATTACAGAAGTTATTTAATTTTTAAATTAAAGTGAAAAGAAACCAATTTGGTGTTTTAAATTATTAACATAATGTAACTTAACAATTAAGCTAAGCTTTAGGATCGGTCTTGACATTGACCTGTAGTAGAATTAACCTTACTTGCACTGATAGTTAGATATGATGGTTAGAGGTACGTCAATTTCGCGGATTCATCTGGCAGCAGCCTAGACTTGTCAGTCCTATACACCCACTGGCCACACCTGAGTATCTATTGGCTTATAACCGTACAAGCAGGTAGCAAGCGATAGCACTTCGCATTATTTCCTTATTTACCGCTGGCTTGCAGTAGTCAAACGCGTTTCGTAACAACCGCCAGCAAGTCACAGACATGACAATGAAGTATACATAATTGGCGTTCAACCTGACCTGGAATGTATCTGCGAAATTTACGTACCTCTAGTGATGGTTTATCGCGGGAAAACTTGACTGTTTGCTCGGTTTCAGTGTACGTTCAGCATAACAAAATATTACTGTGTTTCGCTTGTACATATAGATGTTGCCCTACTTGACTAAGCCAATAATAATCCCGCTATTGTAGACTGATATTTGATACCTATTATTGGTCTGCAACACTTATGTTGTGTCAGATTCACATCATTCAACCATACATATCGCAAGAAACTACAGTGTTTTCAATGTTATGTTGGCACAAACGTTTTTCCTCGGTATACCATCATCTTCACTGATAGTTACAGTTCAAAGTGAATCAACTCCCACGACTAACAGAGGAAATATACACGTGCTGAAGAATACATAGGTGTATATTTACATCATGATATTTTTTTGTCGGAATGTTGTGCGTTCGGGTGCGGTGGACAGCAATTTTTATCACCATAATTTTATTTTTATATAATTGTACCAGATATTTTTTTTCTTATTTTAAACACAAAATGTGACTAAATTTTGCTCTTGTGAAATTTTTTTTATCTCTCATAGCTTTAGCGTAATAAGTCAAAGTTTGCATTTTTCCGTTTTAAGGACTACACTAAAACCAACTGACATACCAAACTGAAAAAAATTCACTGTTGATAAAGACGTTGCAGGCTACAATTTCACGCACATAAAAACAAAGAATAAGATATTTTGTATGTTAATAAAAATGATGAAATTTAAATCAAAAAATTTAAAAATTTCATATATTTTTTAATACACAAATATTTTATTGGGGGTTTAACGTAGCTGAACTTGTAGCCTACAACATCGTTATTCTCTGTATTTTTTTTTTTTTCATTTTGGTAAGTGAGTTGATTCTAGTGTCGTTCTTAAAACGGAAACATGCGTGTTTTGATTGAACGACTACGCAGAAACTATACGAGATAAAACATTTTCATAAGAGCACAAGTTTGTCGCATTTTGTGTCGAAAACAAGAAAATGATATCTGGTACCAATATAAAAATAAAAACATGGTGATGAAAATTGCTGTCCACAACCGCCTCGATTCTGCTGCAGCGCAACCGGACGCAACGCAGGTGCAAATTTTGTTTTGCTCCCGTAAAAAAAAAAAAGTATTTAACCGGTCCCGTTGATGTTATTAATAAAAAAATTTGTACGATTAAAAAAAATATTAATGTTCAAGAAATAGTAAAAATAATATATATCCCGATCGATTATTAGATTGCAGCCTACCGCCTCAGTCACCAACGCGAAAAATGGCGTAAGACAGGACTGCCGGCTTTGACACTTCCAGTAAGGCAAATTTTTGTGAACTTGAAGGATATTTCGGGACAATTTAAGAAGTAAAATTAATATTATGGCAGTTTTCGAGGGTAGTTAGAGACATTAAAAAAAACGAGGGAGAGGGAGTGAAGGCAGACTCTCATATGTGTAGGAGTGTTGAGAAAATAGGTAAGATATGGGTCGTTCGGGACTAAGTGAGCACTAAAATTTTAAACGTTGAAAAATATGACTAGCCGTTACTGTATATAATTCAACACTAACAAAAGTTGCCTTTTTTGCTTGTATGGTTGGCAACGAAATAACGCAATATAGTTCCGTGTATTTACCTGTTCAAATGCAACAATACTGAAAGAAAACCAACCGAAATCGACGTAATTGTGTATTTTATATAATTAACTAACTTTTTACTATCACCTTAAATAGATTCCTACTGGCTGCATGATTTATTTTACACGTGCAAACGTCAAGTGACGTGTCCATAGAGGTTTGATATTTCCCGTCGTTAGCCATTACACACGGAAAGATACGAATTGGCAGAAAATAGAACTTCAGCAGGGCTTTTTTGAGTGCTCACTTTATTCCGAACCGCCTATAAAAATGTTTACTATGGTAGCGTTAATAAACACTTTTTTAGGAAACAGATTAATGTGTACTGACCACGGCCGTAGAAGAACAGATCTGGACACTCGCCTATCTTAAAATGTATTTTGCTTCACCCCCTTGTTGTTTGGCTGTAGTTTGTCAAGTTACCGAGAATGTCGTACTTTTTGGCGCTGTTTTCCGGGCGGTCGGACTCAAACTCCGTCCACTTTTTTCCATTGTTAAATTTATAAAGTAAATAAAGATTGCTGGAGCCTTTTCTTAAATTTGTGAACGAAGGAAGTATTTCATAAATTGATAAAAAAAATACATTTTGATAAATTGTTTGTCGTAGTGGGGAGGAAGTGGGCGGAGTTTGAGCCGACCGCCCTAACATCAGCGCCAATAAAACACAATATTCTCGGTAACTTGGTGAACTATAGCCAAACAACAAAGGGGTCAAGTTTCCAGGCGAGTGTCCAGACCTGTTCTTCTACGACCGTGGTATTGAGTGAGCAATTTTCATTACTGTTTAGGAGGTTTTTCTGCAGTGTATGTATTGGATATAGTGCGTGGTTTGCTAGCAACGATTAAGTGCTAAGTTTACTGCAAAAAAAATCTTATACAGACGTATGTATAGCTGAAATTTTTCTATGTACGTTTGCTACGTTTGAAAGGAATATTTTTTTTTCCTTCGTGTTCTGGACCAGACGTGATCTTGTTGGATCCAAGTCCTGTGGGAGACAGCTCGTCAAAGAAATCTCGTCTTCTTCTAGTCTTGTTTGTGACAGTTTCTATATATACTTGACTCACGTGCCACGTACGTCATGGAGTCAGTCCCCCAGCGGTTGCCATGGTAACAGACTTTCTCTCGTGAGCCCCACTTCACAGGACCACAAGAATTCCCGTGTAGTTTCTCAGGGCGTTTTTCATCCGTTGCATTCAGAGGTTGAACAATTTCGCGGATTCGTTTCAATCTCTAAACTTACGTGTACGTTTTTTGTTTCAGGTGTTTTCGGAATGATAAATTGTTTACCTGACAAGTAGTCATTGTTATGTATTAAGGCGCTCGCCTGGTGGCCGTGTGTTCGTGTGAGGAAACGGGAGATCCCCGAGAAAACCCGCCGACCAACGGCATCGTCCGGCACGAATCCCACATGCGAAAACTCGAGGCCCGCCTTGGTGGGAGGCGAATGGTCTGATCATTCGGTCACCGCGGCCCCACCTTTTTTTATATTTTTAAATATAAAATGTTAGGCTCCTTGGCGCGGTCGCAACATCAAATCCGCAGTTGTGACAGTTTTGTTGACTCTTACATTTGAAACGACTCAAACAGACAAACACAAATTTTACACCCAGCCAGGCCTGGGAATCGAACCCAGAACCCCTCGTATCTAAGTCGGTTGCTCAACCAACTGAGCTACGGGGGGTCGGCACTAGCCTCTTTGATCCATGCCGTTTAGTAAAAGGGTGGTTTTTGCAGTTGGCAGCAATGATGTCATTAACGTCAGCGATCATAGCAGAAACAGCTTATCGTTATATGATCGACATGACATTGACTTCACCTGTGTTGGCAGGCGTGAATTTTTTTTTTTGTACAGCAACTCGAGGTTTTTTTTCTCTCCTCCTCTCTACTTTCTTCTTTCTCCACAGATTTCGCACATTTCATTCTGCCCTTCCTCTCACCGCCCCTTTTTCCTCGTTGAATCCCCAGAGCACAGAGCGCCAGATTTGAAAAATAACGGACTGCGATGTTACGTAACATGCATCCTCCCACACGACCGCAGGCCCGATTATTTCAAGCTTCAACGATCTTCATCCACTCTTCTTCTCCTACATAGCCACCCTTATTCACCCACCTAAGAACCTTCCATGTACCGTTTCCATAGCAATCTACCCTTATTTGACTCCCTCTGCTTCTTCGTGGTAAACGTTTTTTATTTTTTAAACCGGTGGAGCGAATTTTTTTATAGTCATTAGACACTGAAACTTTTAACTATGTAAATGTTCAAGGGTCATGCTTCACATGTAGAATTTTAAATTTTTTTATGAATAAAAATGCGATTCTCATTAAATAACAACAAAAATTTACAATAGTGTTTTAATCTTTGAAATAACTGTGCATTGGGGGTGCACGACTGCATTTATTTGCTTGGACACACTCCGTTACGAAATAAATGACTGTCAAATACCATAAATAAGCAGAGTATGATATAGTCAATCCTGTTGAGTAAAGCATGCTCTGCTTATTTAGGTATTTTTTGTTTTATTTTAGTTTTCATTTGACAGCCACTTATTTCGCAATGGAGTATGTCCAAGCAAATAAATACTGTCAATAGTATTGTACAATTTGACAAATGCCTTCAGGTTTAGTTTCAAACTTTTATGTGGAGACTATCTGTGGAAGATGCAAGACAATGCTATGCGGAATGGTGATTGAAAATATTTTCTGTATGCTTGTCAAAGACGACGCGAATTTGTTTTCATTTCCAAAGACTCGTGTAAACGTAGGCTACTTTAGGGTGTAGTTAACGTATGTGAAACAAATATTACTGGGGATATATTGTTAAATGCAAAACATGTAATAACTTGTTTAAAAAAAGTTCCACATTTTATTACAGTGTGTATTGGAAGCGACACGAGATAAAGCCGCGTGGGGATTGCGTGTCGATAAATTATTTCCCTACTGCGAATATTTCATTCACAGGAAAAAATGTAACAAAATTATTATTACGATACACAACAAACTTCGTTACGGCCATGATCCACAATTTATGTTGCTTTCAGTATACTTACTTTCTTATTCTTAAAAGCAAGCAGATATAAAAAACTGTTGCACAGTTTTATTAAAAAACTATTTTCAGCCTACTATTTAGTATAATTTTGGCTTTATATGTGTGTGTGTGTGTATATACACACATTTGGCTAATTAATTCATAAACTAGAATTTCCTTAATGGCATAAATATCTGAAACTAGTGTGTATTTTGTTTTGAAAAAATTAGTTAACTTAGCATACGTGGTGTTTAACAAAACTGTTTAGAGTTTTTTGATATCTACTCTCTTTTAGGATTGGAAAAATACTTGTAACTATCGTAAAATCAGTATAAATGATCGACCATTGTCTTAAAATTATGTTTCCTCAGATTGTTTATAGGTTAATTAATGCGGTTATGTTAGAACACTGCAAAACGTATTATTATTTTTTTTTCAAGTAATAAGGTACTTTATAATGTAAAGGGATATGCAATCGTTTAGTTTTCTCTTGACCAAAGATTGACGCAACATTCCTCAGACCTAGTTTCAATTTTTTTTTAATAAACATCGTTTGTAGACGAAGTATCGAAGGTTAAGAAGTGAACACGAAATGAAGTGAACATATTTTGGCCGGCGCTTAGTACCGAGGTATTTAGCGCTGGTGATGGGTGATATGATGTGAGTATGGAGCGGCGCCGGAATGAGAGGGCGGGGGAAACGGGATATCTCCGAGAAAACCCGCCGACCAGCGGCATCGTCTGGCACGACTCCCACATGCGAGAATCCTGGGACCGATTTCGGAAATAAACACGGACTCGGAATCTTGAGGATCGCCTCTGCACTAAGACATTCTCCTACATTAAGAGTGCGTGGTAGATAAATAAACGCTAGAAACGTCAATTGATTTCTACGCTTTTTTCGTAGCCAATATGCATAGAGACACTGGAATATCGCGAAAATATTTAACATAGTCTCCAATAAACTGTAGTATCTCAATCGTGACACGTGTGAACAGTTTTCTGGCAAATCAAACACGTTCTGTGTTAAAAATGCACAGTTCTAATTGGGTATGTTGAAGAGGGGCACAGTGTTTCAAATAAACGATAGCTAGAGACACTGGAAAATCGCGAAAATATTTAACATAGTATTCAATAAACTGTAGCATCTCAATTGTGACACGTGTTAATAGTTTTCTGGTAAATCACACACGTTCTGTTTTAAAACTGTACAGTTCTAATTGGGTCCGTTGAAGAGGGACACAGTGCTTCATATAAACCACAGCCAATATAGGCACAAAACCTTCAGTGTTATACATAGCATGTTGAAGCCTAGCAAACAATCAACTTTTCCCGCGATTTACCAGTGTCTCTAACGATAGCCAATGTATGTCAAAACCTTCAGTGTTATACATAGTATGTTGGAGCCTAGCAAATAATCAACTTTTCCCGCGATTTACCAGTGTCTCTAAATATGGATAAAATACTCAATGACAATCCTAGATAATGGTATTTGCCAACTTTACGAGTAAGTATTTATCCAGAATTACTAGTGGCCGGAAAATTTAGCGGATTCAATGACCCGCAGGCTAGAATCCATTTTCCTATGCATACTCAAGTCCTGTATATTCGTTCATTGTCTGTTGTTCCAGTGAGTAGCAGCTGGTGGACAAATGGTCGGGGCTAGAGTATGCATAGGACAGTGCATTCAAATATGCAGGTCATTTTATCCGCGAAAATTTCCGGACCCTAAGAATTACTAATTCGTTACGCGTGATCTCTTGCGCAGCAGTTAAGGTTGTTCAAGTGGGGAAAAAACATAATTTTATATTTGTATGAAATAGTGTTAGTTTTGTACACATTACTTGAGAGTACATATACCTCTAACGGAAATAAATTAGCTCATCTAGTTTTCCCGTTAATGGCACTTCAAAGTCAAAATTTGCGTATTTTTACTTCATACAAAACTTGAAAACCAGTTAACATAAAGAAATGAAAAAAATCATATCAAAACTACGCGTTACCGTCTATGGCCTGTAGCATTTAAAACCCGTTACAAAAAATGTTTATGTTAAATAAAAAATTTTAAAATTAAAATTTTTTTTGGTACTTTTAGAAATTTATTTTAAACACAGAAATATTTTATAATGTGTTTGTATATGCTTCAAGCAGTAGACGGTGACGTGTAGTTTTGATGAGATTTTTTCCATTTCATTATATTTACTGGTTTTCAAGTTTTGTATGAAGTAAAAATATGCAAATTTTGTCTTTGAAGTGACATTACGGGAAAACTAGATGAGCTAATTTTTTTCCGTTAGATGTTAATGTTCTCTGAAGTAATGTCTACAAAACTAACACTATTTTATACAAATATAAAATTATGAGTTTTTCCCCACTTGAACGCCCTTAAGGGGTATTGATCCCTACCACCTTGGATTTATCTGTTTCTTCTCGATAACTTCTGCTCCAGTCGATGTATCAAAAATGTTGTCACGACAGGGCATGGATACAAACTTAATCGATTTTCTCTAATTGCTGGAACCATAAGATATTTATTATTTTGCAACGGGAAACAGCTGAAAAGTAAAAATTGCTTTATTTACGGGAGCGACTACAGAGGCCACAAAATTAACAGAAACAATGCCATATGGATTCCAAAAAGTGAATGAAACAATAAACTATGCCTTGTCAGCGTGAAAAAAGTAAAACAATGTGTCTATTCCCTGATTTATAAGAAAAACCGTAAAACCGATCTGACAGGGATCAATCCCCCTTAAATGCGCGAGGCTCCGGCGTCTGAGATTGTGCCTCAGAAGTTCGTAACACTGGAAACAATTTCGTTTAAAACGTTGGCTAAAACTATTGTCTAGGGTTGCTATTGTTTTTAATTTTCGCAAGTCGGCTTCAAGAAACCTACAGTTATACGTTAATACTATTAGCTTTGAATTATGCAGCACGCCCTCTTAATTTCCACGAAGCATAGCTGCGTTGGAAAAAGTTTGTGAAAACATTCGTGACTTTACCTGTGTGAGTAGAAGCACGATTCCGTGTTGTTATTTAATTGCTGAGGAAATATTCAAACTGACCGAAAATAGAATGTAAGCAAGCAGGGCTTTCATATAACGCTCAGTCCGTTTTGAACCACCCCTTCATGACATACAGTAACCACCTCACGTAAGAAATTTTCTTTTTGACATTTGTATCGACTCTTGTGTTTCCATCTGATCTGCGATGTTTCCCTGTAGCCACGGGGGATTTATTGACGAGCATACTCATCAGCAGATAAATCAAAATTTCCCGTGTAAAAAGTTGTTTTTATGTCAACTGTCAGAACTGCCAACAACTGTGCGGTCCTTGTCACCAAGCGACAGGACTCTCTGTCCTTTGCGAATATTTATTGACAAATTGACAGAAAGCCCCTAAGCTTCTTTTGAAATGGAAACGTATAAGTCCGAGATGTATTTGCATGCGTGACTTCGCTTTGTGGGAAGGTTTATTTGCATAAATGATTTCATCGAGGCAGTAACATTTTAGAGGGTTTAATAACTCCCACGTTTGTATGCCATCAGGCTCAATATGGGACAGATTACGAACCGTCTTAACCTAAGAAACTGACAGAAACGTCCATGCCTGTGCTGGGATTCGAACCCAGGACCTCTCGCATCGTGAGTGAGCGTGAGAAATTTTGATCAGCGCTTAACAGCGAGGACTTTAGCGCTGGTGGGGGTGACATGAGGTGAGTATGGAGCAGCGCCGGAATGAATGGGCGGGGGAAACGGGAGATGCCCGAGAAAACCCGCCGACCAGCCGCATCGTCCGGCACGATTCCCACATGCGAAAATCAGGGGACCGACCCCGCTGGCAATCGAACCCGGAACGCCTTGGTTGGAGGCGAGAGGTCTAACCCCTCGGCCATCGCGGCCCCACCTCTCGCGTCGTACACATAACATTAGAACCCCCTCCCCCTGACCACAGATACCACCTCTTTTATATCATGTAACCCCGATGTCTTCAGACGTAAACATACAATCGTTGTCATATTTTGGACTGTAACATGACCGTTAGGATAGGCTGTTGTAAACTATGGTTGTAGATTCCTGCATATTTCCCGTCATTAATAAAAAAACAGGCTTGACTTCAAGTAACTGTATACTCATCTCACTGCTGCTTATTGGTCGGCAGTTTGTGCGGCACGCAAGTACATTTCTAACAATTATAGCCGTGCTCGAAACTACCAATTTGGGGATATAGGGTTTAGGAATTTAGGGCGTAAGGTTTTGAACGTCAACTATAAAATAGAGGTTTGATGAAATTTCGTTGTTGTTTTGTTACTTCCCTCGTATCCAGATTTACAAAACGTCTCCTTTTAGCCCGGGTAGAGTAAAATTTTAACTCGTTACCTACATTTACAGACTGATCCGCGGGACGAATGCTTGATTCAAAAAGTGAACCTAGCTATTTGCTTGCGTTCATTTGTCACATCCCAACTAATTTGCAGTGATATAACACACCTGGGTGACTCATATAGTCTCGTTAACTCTAGCAGGTTAATTTTAGTATACACCCTTTAAAAATAAATAATGCCTATAGTTTACCGCATGGACGTGTTTTTTTTTTTCATTATTATTATTATATTATTTCAATAAAAATGTAATTTAAAATTTTATACTAGCAATTTAATTATTTCAAGAAAAATGTAATTTAAAAAATTATACTATCAAATTATTTATTTCAATAAAAATGTAATTTTAAAAAATATGTTAGCAATTAAATTATTTCAATATAAATGTAATTTTACAAAATATGCTAGTAATTTAATTAATTCAATGTAAACATGTATTAAAATAGCTTACACACAAAATAAAATGTCAATGCTTTGTTCTTTAGTTGCATAACGCTTGTCGTAGATAGTTGTTATTAGTTTCAGTTGGAATACAGAATTATAATATTTATATAAGCGCCAGCAGACGATTTTACGGACCTGTGTGGGGATTTAGTGTGCTACACTACCTCAGTAAATTTCAACTCTAAATCCCCAAATTTTTAGCCCCCAAAAATTGGTAATGTGGTCGATTTAGGTACATAAATGCCAGTCATCTAGCGGATTCGAACACGGATAGTATACTGTCAACTGAAAAATATTCACTATCCTGTACATTCTAAAAAATAGTTTGTAAATTTGCCACACGTGCGAATATGAGCGCTGAGAAAGTAGGAATGGTAGAATAGTTTCCCAGACATCCATGGTAGTATTGTAACAAGTGTAAAAGTTTTGCATGTTTACAAAACGGAAGTATGGTAACTGTCACATACTGCGTTAATTACTTCCTAAATATTTTAGGATATATTTTTTTTTTACAGGGAATGCAGTCAAAGGAAGCTACGTAGACTTCAAACCAATAATGACACGAAGTGTTTCCGGTGACTATAAGTCAGTGAATTGTAGACTCTATTCAAATATAACGCAAAATTTGCACGTCCGTTATTATTGCAGACGATAGTTTATCGCGGGAAAATATGACTGCTGCATCTCAAACGTTCAGCTTACCAAACGATTACTGGCTTTCGCTTGTACGAGCACTGAAAAAAAAAAAAAAAAAAGTTGTTTGTGGTGACCACTAAATTTTTTTTTGCTGTCCCCAACAAAGTTTTGCAGTGACTACCAAAAAAAAATGTAACCACTACAAAAATATTTCTTGAGGTCCATATTACTTTGCAGTCACCACAAAACCGTTTTTTATGTGTGGAACTGTTACCCTATTTGACTGAGCCAATAAGAATCCCGCTAGTTGATACCTGTTATTGGTCTGCAGATAGTTACGTTGTGTCAGACGTATATCTTCCAATCATACATGTTGCAAGGATCCGCATTGTTTTCTGGGGTATGTTGGCACAAATAATGTTTAGCGAAATACCATCAATAGAGATGATGGTACATCGCGAAAATTTTTTTGTACCGACTACCCTTGAAAATACTCTACTTTCTCGCTACTTGTATGATTCGCTGATACACGTCTGACATTCCGTAATTGTCTCCAGACCAATCATTAGAGATAGGAAATTTATCGTAAATATTTTTGCAGCACTTTGTTTCAGTGTCTTACGTGCACACGTGATTCTCTGCTTTGTGGTCAGTGATTGGATGCCTTAACATACAACGTCTGGAGGTTAAACCCGCAAAACACAGGCGTGATGTGTGGCAGTTATCCGTGTACTGATTGGTACAGTCAAATGAATAATGACTCTGCAAAAAAAACACTCCACCAATAATCACGAAGTTGAGCTGCAGGTGTGCACGTAAGACACTGAAACAAAGTGGGACAAAAATCTTTTCACCAAAATTTCCTGTCGTCCCAACCAATAACATTCATTTAATATTACTATTAGCGGGATTCTTATCGGCTCAGTCAAATAGGGTAACAGCTCCACGTACAAACTAAAGCAGTAATCTTCTGGTAAGCTGAACGTGTGTTGAAACCCAGCAAACAGTCAAGTTTTCCCGAGATAAACCTTCATCTCTTACCATAATATCTAAGCTGAAATCACAATAGTGCAACATACACGGCACGAAAGGCGCGTAAGGACTCTAAAAATTCTCATTATTATGAATACTAGTTTTGGCTGCCCTGCGAAAATACTGAGATAAGTATAACACGTAGCCTACATAGTTCCTTGCCACTACATACTAAACAATGGTACGGCAGCCATTAAAGTTTACATTATTTTATCATTTTTTTCATTTATTTGTATTATATTTCAGGCACATGTCTGCATCAAAAATGTATGATTTTTTTTTGTAGTGACAAACAGAACATTCTCATAAATTCAGTAAATACAATTTTCTATCATCTCACCAGTTTCACTGACATTTTAGAATTAACGACGGGATGGGGGTAGGGTGGATATTTAACCAATTTAGTCCACTGTAGGGCCACGTTAGTTTAGACACAAAAATAGGTCAGTTTGGCAGCAACAAGAAAAAAATTTATTTGCGTACGTTTATCTTGCAATTCAATCGTAATTCTTTAGAGAAAAAAAAAGTATTAAAAATATATGTTACTGATTGTTTTCTTTAAAACGTTTACTTTTATGACACTATATATTTTTTGTTGCAGTTAAAGTGCGTTTATAAGTAGGAAGCCTGTTTTTTAATACAAATTAACTGGCCCTAAAGAACGTGGCTAAACTATTTAAATGGCAATACATATATTGCCATTACAATAATACAATTTTTCTTAACGGCAAACCTTTTTGCAGTGGTTCTATATATTTTTTTTTTCAATTTTGCTACATCTTAATTAGTGTATTGGAAAATAAAGTGTTTACTTTTAACAATGTGTATATATATATATATATATATATATATATATATATATATATTTATAGATATTGTGAACAGTACGGCTGATCTTAACACGTTCTCATGGCTGAGCTTGATTTAACGAATAAACTACAAGTAGTGTTATAGTTTTTGAGGTAATTTATTGCCATCGGTTAGGGTATCTCTACCCCGGAATTGGTTCGTATATTTACGCCAAGGAGGCAATAATAGGTGTTGCATTTCCCTCCTCCGTCTTGTGAGTTAAAACATATATGTTTTCCGCTAGTTTATCCTTGGATCTGTTCAGCTCTGGGACAAACTATACACGAATGAAAAACATTACGCACCTTTTATAACTTTTAGAATACTTATGCAACTATCAAAGATTTCGATTAATTTCTCCTTCCTTTCTGCTATCATCTTTCGTGTGTATTTGCGTACAAGTTTATGAATAATTACTACGTGTATAGGTCGTAGTTGAAGTCAGTATGCCTATCTCGGTACGTTATAGGATATGTCCGTGTGAGTGATGAAAACATTAGGTCAAAAATACATCTTGGTGCTGGTAAAAAATATATGCCCGTTCCTTTAATGTCATCAATTTGTGTGTCTTGTGTTTCAAAATTGTTTAGAGGAGACTGACTCATTTGCCAACGAGTTAAAAAAAAAAAAATATTGCTGTTAATTGCAACACTTTGTAAACTTTTTTAAATATAAAGTTTATTAATGTAACATGCTAAAGGAGAAGTCACTGCCTTCTGTGTAAAGATTTTTACAGAACCGTATTTTTAACGGGATATTTATGATCCAGTGACACGTTTGTAGGAATATTGGGGCCGCCGTGGCCGAGGGGTCAGACCTCTCGCCTTCCACCAAGGCGACCCGGGTTCGATTCCCGGCGGGATCGGTCCCCGGATTTTCGCATGTGGGAATCGTGCCGGGCGATGCCGCTGGTCGGCGGGTTTTCTCGAGGATCTCCCGTTTCCCCCGCCCATTCATTCCGGCGCTGTTCCATACTGACATCATATCACGCTAAAGACCTCGACGTTCAAGCGCTGATCAAACCCTCTTCACTCACTCACTTATAGGAATATTAGATATCATCCAACGCATGTAAATGCAGGCCCTATTCAATTATTTTTTTACCGCTGTGCTTAAATATCTCTATTCACAAAAATTTTTAGGCGAAACGTTTATGGAATTCAACAAAACTAGTTAGCAGGAAAATTGTACATTAATTCATAAGATATATGTATAGTTTAATTTAAAGGGCACCTTAAAAAAGATTTAAAACAAAATAAGGAAACTAATATTTTTCTCCGCACGTACAGTTTTCCCATAAAAACCACTTTTTAATACTTAATTTACGAGTAGTCTTTTCATGGGCTGCGACTACATTCTTTACAGTTCTGTAGAGTCTACAAGTTTAAAAAAAAATTCTTCGAGGACTGCGACTGCTTTGCATTTTAAAGCGAAGGGAATTTTCTTTCCGGCTGAATGTAAAAATTACCTTTTACATTTATGGTAATTGGATTTCCTTTCGGCGGTGGGTTCGTAACTCTAGAAGTTTCCTACTTTTACGATCGTCAACTGCAGCAGTTCCTTCTCGCCGCGGGCGGACTTTACTGACGAATTCGACAGCCGTGGAAAGGTAAAAAAGGAATGGGACGTAAAGCAGAGTAAAGAAGCGTATGTTGAGGGTTTGTGGAGGAGGAATTGGGTAAAGTGTCGCAGTGAAACACTTAAAAGGTTAAGGAGCTTGTTTATTTCCCGTCGTTTGACAGTCGTAAAGTTGTCGAGTATGTTTTTAAGTAGGCGCTTAGTCGTGCAGTCTATTTAAGGGTGTTCAAGATGAGAAAAATAATATATTTTTATGAAATACTTTCAGTTTTGTATTCATTACTGGTGAGTATATCTTCGTATTACAAAAATATAATTTATCTCATCTAATTTTACCACAACGGCGTTTCATAGTCAAAATTTGCATGTTTTTATTTTATTTCACACTCCCCCTCCCGCCCTAGTTTTCCGAATGTCAATGAACATAGTGAAGTTAAATAATTTACAATGAAACTACCTGTCACGGGGCACAGATTGATGAGTAAAGAAACCCATTTCAAAGAATTTTTGTATTTCAAAATTATGTCGGAAATTTGGAATTTTTTTGCTACTTTGAGTAATTTTTTAAAAAATACAAATCTGTTTTGAAGGTGGTTTATAAATGTGACTTATTTCGTTAAATTATGTTCATTTGTTTTGTAGGATGTATGAAGTAAACAAACACATGCAAATTTTAACCTTGGAAGTGCCATAATGTGATAACTGGCGAAGCGAATTGCTGTTTTATTTTTGTTAAAACAAAATGTGCTTGCAAGTAACGTCTACAGAATTAACACTATTTCACACAAATATAAAATTATGATTTTTTTTCCCCACTGGAACGGAGTTGCGGGCGCCGTCCGACTGCGGTATTTCGCATGTCCAAGGTCGAGATGCGTTGAAGCGATAAGGGTGATTCTGCTACACGCCTCTACAAGAAAGGCACTGTGTAACTTTCCTTAGCTCATATGTTAACCCAGCGGAGTTTCAAATACCTACGTAAAATTGTCTCAATTTAAAATTCTTCATACATGTCGGTCAAATTTACCATAGTAAGTGAAATAAAATTTTGACCTATATAAATTACGAGTGATGGTGCACAAAATATCTGAACTATATGTCAATATACTGCATGAACCAGAATTAATGTGCCAAACTCCGTGACGGGATTGTGTATGTAAAGCAGGAATGCTGCAATTAGCGTGGCTCAGAAAGCCTTTGTATTGCCTACCTCTGCCTTCGTATTTTGATTCGCATTTTCTCGAAAACGGTTTATCGGAGGGAATTAACCCAAGAGGTACTTTCCACCTAATTTTGTGCGGTAAGCAATGATATGCATATAATATTTTATTACCGTTTAGTATTTAAAAGTTATTTACACAAATAGGTTGAAGAACCCCTACATAATCAGTGAAGGGGAATATTGGGTCAACCATGTTTTCAGATATTTATTTGCTCATATTCTTATAGCTCTGTACAAATTTTGGTGGCTGAATCTCTTATACTTTCTAGTATTTTTTAAAAATAATTATTTTAAAATTTTCCTTTCAAAGTTGTGTAGCTCCCTTAATATATACCACACAATTCTGTTGGTCAATCTAACGCCGCCCCTAAGTTTGGCACATGAATTCTGGTCCACGCTGTATTTCCAAATTGTTCATTTTATGTATCAATTTAGAAAAAAAATCGTAGTTCCGGCTAACTATCGACTTAACTCTTAAGTTGATAGTTAGCAAAAGTTGTAATTTTGTGTTTAAAAAATCAAGCTTTCCTAGATTACAGCTGTGGATTGTTTTACGATATTTGCCCCTTTTTAGGATTGCGGGAAAAAAATGTTAGTAAAAACATTGTAAATATGAAGCAGATGGCTTTGGGCGTGCAAATAGAGTACAGTCATAATTTTATATTTGTATGAAACAGTGTTTGTTTTATAGACATTGTTTGGGAGTACAGTTTCCTGTTTCAAAAAAAATTAGCTCAGCCATTTTCCCTTAGTGGCATTTAAAAAATAAAAATTTGCATGTTTTTTACCTCATACACTCCCGAAAACCACTGGACGTAATGAATCAAAATAATTTACAGTGAAACTGCATGTCGCGGTTTACATCTTGATGTATACAATTGTAAATTTAAAATATTTTGTATTTAAGAAAAAAAGTTCTGAAATTTCGAATTTTTTAAAATGCAAAACTATCTTGTTATGGGTTTTTTATGCTCCATGCCGAAGCACGTGACGCAGTTGGACTGTGAAATATTTCGTTTCATTATGTTCATTGGTTTTGGAAGTGTAGGGAGTAGATATAAACATGCAAATGTTCACTTTGGAATGTCATTATAGGATAACTAAGATATTTTTTTCTCAAGAGGAAAATGTATTTCCAAGTAAAATCTACGAAACTAACATTATTTCGTACAAATATAAAATTATTATTATCCCCCCCTCCCCTCTTGTACGCTCTTAAAGTGAACATGGCCTCGGGGTACGAAGATTTTTTTTTCTCTGAGGTGAGTGGGACCCGACTCCAGAGCTGTGGGAAATCGACAACCCCCCACCCCCTTCCACGCCTCACAATCCCCTTGCCTCGGACACATTAGCTGCGGGAGTCGTTTGCACGGGCGTAGGAAAGGGGTTTGTGGGTATCAGCTGAGAGTCTGAGCATCGGGGTTGTTCAAGGCACGACCCATCCTACCCCCCTTCATCCACACACACACACACACACACACACACACACACACACACACACACACACCCCTCCCCTCTCGTTCGGGCCTGAAGGGGAGTGTTATCCAAGCGCCCAAGGCGAGCCAATGGATACCTGATGACGAAGGGGAAAAAATTCAGACGGCCCTTAAGTGCGGTTTTGGTAGGGAGCGTGTAGATTAGGGAAGGGGGTGGTCACTTTACAGAACCCCCATGGCCAAGTCCGTTAGCCCCCAGCTCATGGATTTTTTCCACGTAACTAGAGAAGGGGGAGAAAGAGGGGAGTGCAGACACATACTTCGCAAGTAGAGAAACTTTTCAGACGTAGAATTTAATTAAACAGAGTGCAGGGTAGGAAAAGGGGAAAAGGGTAATTTTTTTTCATCCTATCCCTCCCCTCTCACTCCCCTCGCCTTTTGTCTGCGCTGTTTCGTCTGGCTTTCCTCGCGACACACGCACGATCTAGGACCTTGGTCTTCTTCTCCAGCGGATAACGAGGCGGGAATTGTAAGGCAAGAATCTGGCGGGGGAAGAGGGGGATAACGAAATTGAAGCATTTTCACTAAGATACACATTATCTGCGGGATGGTTTAGAATAAATGAAAGAGAAAACGAGGTCACAGCCCTGGCACCTCCACTGCGTCGTCGTCGCGTGATTTGCTCTCGCTATGACGTCACGCTACAGAGTTCAGGGTGGCCAGCCACCTGGAAAACCTGGAATTATCAGGGAAATTATGGAAGCCTGGAAATATCAGGAAATTGTTGGTCTATCTGAGTAATTTCAGAGAGTTTACTTACCTCGTTCATTTTTGAGCTTCCTTAAAAATCCTAGGAAGGAAAATGATGAGGTTTTAAGGGCATTGTAAAATTTTTGTTCAAAAAAATTACCGTCATGTAGAGGTAGGTGATTATACTCTATTGTCAAGTTCGTAGTTATTTCTACTGAATGTTTTGTCAAGTCACTGGCAGTAGTGTCAGAAAGGACTTGATATATTTACCTTTATTAGAAAATGTGCTGAATAAAATACCTAAAATGTTTTTTTTTCATACTTGTGAAAATCAGGGAATTTTTTTGTTTGCTGTCAGGGAAATCAGGAAAAAATCAGGGAATTTTCTTTGTTGCAATGTCACAATGGTGGTGGTAGCAATGACACGAGGTGCTGTAACACTCCAGCATTTGACAGAATATCGACCACTCCAACTAAGAAGACAAGGAGCTTACTAAAATTCTCGAGGGTAGGGTAGGTCGGCCAAAATTTCACGTTTACGTTGTACGGAATTACATCAGTGCGAACTTTACCTGGGTTCGAAATTTCAACTTATGGCCTCTCGATCAACTAATGAAACTGATATGTTTAAATATATATATATATATATATATATATATATATATATGTATATATATATAAAATAACGTGCAAAGAATGCCCTACGGACATAGTATTTAGGTAAAAGGATCGTGTAGAAAATGTGTGGTCTTTTTTTGGAGTCCCGCCATCTTAAAACCTTGGTTGCATTTAAGGCATTCATCAAATCGTAGTTATCGACAGAAATTTGTTATGTAGCTGAGAAAAGCTACCCTACTCCAGCGAGTGAATTTGTGTAATTTTTGGATAATTTTTTGTAATGAGGGTGTATTACAAAGGTGTATTACAAACAAAAGGGTTATGTTGGATATGAGGCTATTGGTATCAAAAGGAGAAATCTCGGCTTATTACCGAAACTAAGATATTGACACCAATAAACTGTACTACTCCATAAACCATTAATCATATGTTTGGTTACCTTGGATACTCACATACGTATCATTTTTCTTGAATATGTAAGACAAACTTCATCCAAATAGTGTGGGTGACTTGTACTGTACATTTTAGCACAGTGGAGATAGTTCATTTTGATACAAATAGCTAGAGGCATGCAGAATTCGCGTTGTCATTTGATAGCAGACTAAACTTCACTTTCCTATACATAACAGTTTCGATTCAGTTGGCCACGAACTTTAACGTGTTGTAATTTATGTGTGTTACGTCTTTACAGAGATTGGCCTCTCTACCGTGTAAGCATTCTCCGCGGCAAGTCACGACAATAACAGTCAGCGGGAGACGTCGAACGAGCCTATAGTCAATTGGAGTCTAGTCAGTTGTCAGAAAATAACGCGAATATTGCATGTCTCTGCTCATAGAGGGTAGCTGTCGACTAGAAGACTGCACGCCAGTTGAGTGACTTGCACATAGAGGCTAGGGTGAAGTGTGATACTAGTGCTGTCTCGTCCTTACTGCTTTAAACATTTCCAGGCCTTGCACGCGCAAAATACATGTATAAAGGCTGTTCACCGTAAGCTGAGCACTTCTTACAATTTTCTGTGAGCCATTATGCCACCATCGTTACTATGTTAAACACTAAAATTTCCATGTCACTAAAAACTAGTATAAACATTTCACAGCTATTAAAACTTAACTTGTATAACAGTAATAAATACATTTTGTTTGTTATTTCTATAAGTGTTGGGAAGTACTCAGTCTACACCAGGATGGACAACGTAAGCTAGAGATATAAAAAATGATGTGTTCGTCGTTTCTGTAGGTACCGGCAGGGCCGCGCGTCCCTCAATCTATCAACTGTGCGCGGAGGCAGTTTCTATCGAAGCAGCTCCCAGGGCCTACGACGGCATAACATGTTTGCGAAAAACACGCATCGTGGAGCGCAAACAAGCCCTTCGAATTCTTCCCCCCCCCCTCCACGGGTCATCATCTTCCCACCACGCTCTTCTCTCCAAGCAAGTAGCACAATACATTTAAGAATACAGAAGTGAAATAGACGGCAGGACAGCGAACTCAGTCACACACGCCAGAAAAATGGCTTCCCTGGCCAGAAACATGGCGGAAACACCTACTGCCAATCAGCGTAAGGTGGCTGCCTTGCTAGCCGGCAGCCAGGCCAATAGGAAACCTGTGGTAACATGCAGGAGCCAAACATACACGGGGCTGGTATCAACAACCTAGGGCAGCCAATAAGCGGCTAAGTTCGCGCGTATCAAATGAACCGCCACGTCATTTCACATATGTATTACTATTTAGTCTGTGACAGTGGCGTGTGGCGACTGTATTGGAAGGAAAGTTGCGTTTGTTGTCAACTGTACATCTTTATTTCCTCGTGTACACGTTAGCCTTCCAAACGTATAAGCTGTTCGCGATAACGTAAGAAGCACTTCCGGAGCCTTAGTTTACTTTTTTTTTCCTTTCAATTAATTTATAGTTCCCTTCCGCTTTTTAATACAAACAAAGCACTCTAAGCATCAGAGTGTATAGATTGAACCGAACTTAAAATTAACATCCAAGATCGTAGTAAATATTTTTCTATCATTGTTCTAGACAAAGCGAAAAGTGCTCAATTGCGAACCACGTATAGATGTGAAGCGGACTTCAAACGACACGTATAGTGGGTGTCTTGCAGCTAACTTAGTGAGTGGCCGCAATACGTTCTGGTAGACCTCATTGTACGATTGTTACTGGTTACTACTGCGTACACAGAGACTGTACGGTATTAAACTAACGCCTGCTTACCTTGCAATTGCTCACAACACGCCACTGCCCCGTGCATAAAAAAAACGCGGATGGATCTATCGACCTGTAATATGTCTCACCACAGAACAGCTTGAAGCGGTTATATTACGTCACGATGTTACCCTAGACAGGGCAAGATTTCAGCTTGTAACTTTTTAAAAACAACTACCAGAGTAGAGTTTTCAAACGCTCCTGGATTGCTTGCAGTCTTTGAGGCATAACCTAGTGATCGTGTAAACTCGGTATCGTGACTTAGCTAACCTATAGGTTACTTAATATAACCGCCTTAGGTGTAGATAGAGACAGTAAATATTATTGAATTTCTTTTCATATCAGGGCGGCGGTTGGCTCAGTGGCTAGAGCGCACGTCCCCCCTCCTCCCAAGACGATCCGGGTTCGATTCCCGGCGGAGTTGGCCCTGAGATTTTCGCATGGCGGGCGATGCTGCTGGTCGGCGAGTTTTCTCGGGGATATCCCGTTTCCCCCGTCCCGTCATTCCGGCGCCACTCCATACTCACATCTTGTCACCTCTCACCAGCGCTAAAAACCAAGATACAAAAACTGCTGACCAACATATCTTCATTTAATTAACCTTGTGTGTATTATGTTCCTGTTAAAATAACGTCACTTTTATAACGTTTTGTTTGTGGTTGGATGCGCCAAAAAAATACATATTTGAGTGTTTGCTGTAGTAATGATTTCAGATGGAAATTGTTTTGTCCCATTCTTCCTGCAGTCCCAAAATAAAATGTTGCTAAGTGCTCCCGTAGTGTTAGTGGAAGTATGTGGCGGCTATTACAAAGCACATTCTTTTCTAAACAGTGTGCTGTTGGTAGTGCGAGAGTCGCTTTGTTGTCAACTTTATAGACAAAGAAGTATTTTTAATATTGAGACTTGAAATAGATTACTGTACTGGTCACGCGAGCTAGGAAAGGTCCTGGCGACCTGCAGAGGGGAAAATGCCTTCTCCTCCTGCCCCTAACCAGAGGAGGTGTGCGCGTCTGTTGATTGGTTGTAGCTACTAAAGGCACACTCAGGGCTCTGTCATTACCCCTCTTACTGGCTGGGAGGGGAAATGTGGGGCGGGTAGCTGCGCAGTAGATACCATTTCACGTCCACTGCGCCATTCTCTCAAAACCTTTCCTAGGCTGCGGGGCCAGTACCGCTGGTGAATGTGACATTTCTTCTATACAGGGTGAGTCATCAGCTCTGCGACAAACTGTGACAGGATGTTCCTTGCAAAATAACAGTTAGAAAATGTCTGGCAACGAATGCCTGGAAACCACTCCTAAGGGCAGGAAACCCCTGTGAAGATGGGGTTGCAAGTATGGTTTTTATTGAATTTGACGGGAACCATTTGATATTAAGGGATGAAAATT